>CM019149.1:67847095-67896574 GCA_009733165.1 Naja naja
TTATTCGTTGTTAGATTTACATTCCTCCTTTCCTTCAGGGCATCTTCAACGCAGCTTACCATTTCATAAAATGGAACAGCTTCTATGAAACCTATTAAAAACTATTCTGCACTGAGATTAAATCAGATGATACATAAAACCTCTGACAGCTTCCTTATAAAGCCACACCTTCTTTTTCTACTCCATCATTGCCTGCAAATTAAGAGTATGGATGGATACACAGTAAGCAGAAATGTATATTATTTTTCATTTGTAGCAGAAAGAGGAATGACACAAAAAGGCCATACTTGCAGAAAAGATTTCTTTGCAGAACTGGGGAATTTGCCCTAGATTTTTAGATACATGCATAGACTTGACAGGAAAGGAAATGTGAGGAAGAATAAAATGACCTCACTCCCAAGCTGAAACTTGGCTCATTGCTTGATCGATAGCCAACATCAACACATAGTTATGAAAGAAAAGCTGCCTGCCATCACACAATCCCTGTCAGCAACCAAAACGACCAGCTGCAAAGAGGCAGGCATTGGAGAGAAAGGGATCAATAAAACCAGAGGTGAGGCTGGGTACTTATGAAGCCTCCCACATGAAGAAAGCAAAGTATCATTTGCAAGTTATGAGGGACACAGGTAAATCTATGTATTTTAATAAAACACTAATGATGGAAAGGCACTTTGTCACTCAGGGGACAAACACAAAAGAAAGTGCCACTAGTTACATTTTTTTCTTAGCTAGATGTGAGAAAAATGTACAAAGAGAATGGTAAACTAGCGATCCAAATCCCAAGGATTCTCTTAGCAGCAAGCGGAAGAGAATTGAAGGGCTCAACAGAGCAGTCTGCACGCTCTCTACAAAGCTGTCATTGTAAAATGTAAAGATATCAGCACAAACTTTAAAGAAACTGTGAGATGTTCTCTGATGCATTTCATTCTGATCTAAAGGGCACTGCTTTGCCTTCTCCTATAAGACTTGACTATGTTAACTACAAAAATTTGTGGGGTTAGTTATTCCCTAAAATGGAGATGATTCCGCACTGTCGCTTTCTGACCAAAATGGATGCCAACAAATTATTCTTAAAAGTAATTTCAAAATGCATTTAGAAGTAAACCTTAAATCACAATCACCATAGGTCTGTAGCAAGAGATTTGGGGTCATTTTTGCCCCAAGTGTGGGCAAAAAGCAGAAGAGCTATTTTGGGAGGAGGTATTTGCAAAAAATATGCATATTGGGAATGTTTTATACCAGACATAAGTCAAAACAGACTGTTTTCTTTCAGATGCAGATGGAAACATAGTTCTGCATAACTCAATTGTTTTGATCAGAAATTGTCTTTTATTACAGGAGGAATTTTATCCTTTGAATATTCCTATCTGGTATAATGGGGAGGAGACTGGTCATTCTGTTCTCTCTTGCTTCTCTGACTGTCTGTTAACTTATCTACCTATCTATCTCTTCTGAATATCACCAGATCAGCTCCAGAATTTTGGCAGTTTGCAATAACATGCATCAGTAAAACATCCATCATATGCAGTCACAACATAAAAGGTGATCTCAGGATATTAATAATTGGCATTGCGTAAAAACATTTTTGTCTCCCAATAAACCAACCCTATGCATTTATTTATCTTTCTCTCAATACTGCATGTGCACATGGGTATAAGCATATATCAGAGAACTGGAGCTAAAATGGTTACAGCAGTATGGTATAACTGCTCATTTTAAATGTCTTTCTTTCTGAAACACATGAATGAACCCCAAAAGAAGATATGTCCTTTTGCAGAAAAATAAGACACAGAAGCCACTTCCATAACTCAGCGTAAGGCAGAAGCACTTCTTATTAAATACCAAGCTAGCATATTTCTTTGTTTTTAAAGATTGAAAAGTAATTTTCTACCCATCCATTTTCCCATCCCATTTATTATCTTATTGATTTCTTTAATCTATCCTCCTGAGCCCATATTTCTCAAACAGGCCACTTATCCTTTCTTAGTTAGTTAGTTCATATTTGAAAATACGTATGGTTTGACTTACAGAGAAGAAAAGTCGAACCGAAGAAGCATAGCTGATGACTGTGCTGAATGAAGAACCAGAGATTAGGTTGGCTCTTCATAATTCTTCTCCAGACAAGAATTCAGAAATTGCTCACAAGGGATCTATACAATTTGCTCCTGGCAAGGAACAACAATGCAAAATGGGCGTTGGTAAATTTACCTGTGAACGCCTTTCTAGCTATGCTAGAAAGCCCAGGATGGGTAGATTCCTTCTTATGACGTCATTAAGCTGGGTCTGTTTTTGAGGATATAAAAGCCAGGGCCGCAGGAGTAGCCCCAGCTTTGGCAAAGATACTTGATAGACCAAATAAGTGTTTCTGAAAGCCAACAATCAAGGATAGCACATTTCTTACCATGTCTGGACGAACCAAGGGAGTGGCTGGGCTCTCTTGCAGCATAGATAGAAAGGGCATTCACAGGTAAATTTACCACGCCCATTCTCCTCCATGCTGCAGCGAGAGCCCAGGATGGGACATACCAAAGCTTGCATGTCCACGGTGGGTCCCCGCCTGGCCAATCACTCTGACTGTGGAACCACTCGCTGAAGCACCCGTCTGCCGAGGCCGTCACGAGGCATAGGCATCAAGACAATAGTGTCTGACGAAAGGAGACAGGGATGTCCACGTGGCTGCGCTGCAAATCTCTTCCAAGGATGCCTGGGTAGCCCAGGCAGCTGAAGTGGCCGCACTTCTGGTTAGAGTGTGCCGTTAACCCTCGGGAACTGGAAGAGCTGCTTTGTAGGCTTGTGCAATACATGTCCTGACCCACCTGCTAATAGTTGGGGAA
Organism: Naja naja; assembly: GCA_009733165.1. Classification (NCBI taxonomy): domain Eukaryota; kingdom Metazoa; phylum Chordata; class Lepidosauria; order Squamata; family Elapidae; genus Naja; species Naja naja. The sequence goes on from CM019149.1 coordinate 67,849,930, forward strand.
GAGGCCTTGTTCCCCAAGTGAGGAGGGAAAAGGAAACAAACATGGCTTCTGTCTTCCGAAAGGAGGAAATGCAGCTTAATGTAAATTCTAAGGGCCCTTCTGACGTGTAGCGTGTGCCACTTGCGCTCTAAATCATGGTGCAGGAGGGGACAGAAGTCCGGCACCACAATGTCCTGGGACTGGTGGAACCAGGTGTTAACCTTTGGAATAAACGAGGGGTCCAAATGGAAGACGACCCTATCATAATGAAAGGAGCAGAGATCCTGCCTGATGGAAAGAGCCGCAAGCTCTGACACTCGCCTAGCCGAGGTGATAGAAACGAGGAACACTACCTTTGGAGAGGCACTTTTCTAAGGAGTTCAAAGGTGGGCTTCGTAAGGGCGTTAAGTACCAGGTGAAGGTTCCAGGAAGGATACCTGTGCACCAGAGGTGGGTGAAGGTTGGAAGCTCCTGTTAAAAACCTTCTGACCGAAGGGTGATAGGACAAGGAAGGAAATGAACCCCATGAAAGAACTGAGGAGAGAGCCAGCTACTTGGCGTAAGGTATTGGGGGCCAAACCCTTCTTCAAGCCATCTTGAAGGAATCTAAGAACCTCTGCCAACTGAGCCGAGGCAGGGGAGAGACCTTCCTTGAGGCACCATTGGGAGAAAGCCTTCCAGGTGGCATCACAGACGCGCCTTGTAGAAGGTTTGTGGGACGCCAGGATGGTGAGGATAACCTTCTCTGGAAGATTAGTCTCCCTTAGCCGCTGCCGCTCAAGCGTCAAACAGTCAGCTTGAGCCACTGGGGCTCCGGATGTATCAGGGCCCCTTGGTGCAGGGAGATTAGATGGGTCGGGATCCTCCAAGGGGAAGCCACAAACAGGTTGACCAGGTCTGCAAACCAGGGTCTCCGTGGCCAATAGGGGGCCAGGAGAATTAGCTCTGCTCATTCCTCCAACAGCTTCCATATGACTGCCGGAATGATGGGAAGTGGGGAAAGGCGAGAGGAGACCTGTGGGCCAACGGCACTGAACAGCATTGGTCCCTCTGCTCCCTGGCAAGGAAACCTGGTGAAAAATCTGTTCACTTGGGCTTTGAGGGGTGGAGAAGAGATCCACCTCTGTAGTTCTGAATCTGTGGGAAAGGTCCTGAAAAGGGATGGGGAAATGGACCATTCCACCTGGTCTACTGGACTCCAGAGATGTGATCCACTAAGATCAACAGCAAGTGCCTTTCTGCCCATAACCCCAAGCGTTCTGCCTCCCTCATAAGCTTTGGATTCGTCCCCCGCCTGTTGATGTGAGCCTTTGCCATGTTGTCCGTCAACACTAGAACATGGGAGCCGGTCACAGAGGCTCTGAAGTGCTTTAGAGCCAGGAGATGGCTCTCAGCTCTAGCCAATTTATGGGATGGGTTTTGCCTATCCTGGACCAAACTCCTTGAGCTCTCTGACCCTCCATATGAAAGCCCCAACCCAGGAGACTGGCATCTGTAGTGATTATCAGCCTGTCTGGGTCCTTGAATTGGAGTCCCTTCCAGAGGGCTAGGGAAAGCCACCAATTGAGGGATCGCCGGATTTGTGGAGAGAGCAGGACCTTGATGGATGAGTGGCTGGTTTCTGCTTATTGGAAGGGGAGCAGGAACCATTGGAGCGTCGAGTGAAGCCGTGCCCATGGGACAATGCCGATACAGGAGACCATCTTTCCCAGCAGTTTGGATAGCAGCGACAAGGGAACAGTCTGGTGTTGTTGAATGTGACTGATGATCTCTGCAAGGCTTTGTCCACGAGCTGGAGACAGGAAAACTTGGCACAAAGTTGTATTGATGACTGCTCCCAGGTGTAGCAATTTGGTTGTGGGAGAAAGATGGCTCTTCTTGGTGTTGATGGAGAACCCGTGGCTCTGGAGGCAGGACAAGATAATTTGTAAGTCCTGAAGGGCCGATTGGATGGAGGAGGACAGAATCAACATGTCGTCCAAGTAGCACTGGATCCTCACTGGAACAGAATGTAGAGAAGCCACCAATGCTGCTAGAATCTTCGTGAAGACCCTGGGAGCTGATGAAAGGCCGAAGGGAAGTGCTCGATACTGGTAGTGAGTATTCTGATAACAGAAACAGAGAAACTGGCGATGATGAGCCCAGATGGAGATGTGGAGGTAAGCCTCCGTGAGATCAATGGAGGAGAGGAGGTCGCTCTCCCGAACGCTCTCTAAAATAGAATGCAACATCTGCATTTTGAATTGCCTGTATTTAACAAATTGGTCGAGAAATTTTAGATAGAGGATGGCTTGCCACCCCCCTGAGGCTTTGGGAACAACAAAAAGACAAGAGTAAAAGCCACGTCCCTGTTATGAGATTGGAACTGGCTGAATAGCCCTGATATCTAGTAGATGTTGAATGGCCGAATTCATAAGGGCTCTCTTTGAGGTGTCCCTTGAAACAGGACAAATCAAAAAAATTTCTGGGGGTGACAATAAAAATTCCAATTGCAGTCCTGACCTAATAGTGTTGAGCACCCAGGCATCCGTCGTTGACTCCTCCCATTTGGAGGCAAAGAAGGCTAAACGATCTCTGATGGGTGGGGAGAACAAGGAATTACTTAGAGCGACAGAAGGCATGACCCCCTCCCCCCGAAAGGGCTGTTTACCAGCAGAAGGTTGCTGTCTGCCAGGTGGTTCCGTACGTTGGTCCTGACATTGGAAATACAACCGCTGTGGACAAGAAAAGCCAGAGGAGGTCTCCGGCCAAAAGGCAGGTGGGCGATAAGGAGCTGGGCGATAGTCAGCTTTTTTCGCCGAGGAGGAAAGAATTTTCCGTTTATTTCTGGTCTCGATGAGATAAGGCTCTAGAGCCTCACCAAAAAGCCTGTCACCTGAGCATGGGGCAGAAGCCAGCTTCCATTTGCGTCATGACTCTGCCTGCCAATTTCAGAGCCACAGAAGCCTTCTAGCCACCACTGAAGATGCCATGGCCCTTGATGCAAATTTGGCGGAATTGAGGGTGGCATCCGCAGTGAATTCTGCTGCTGCTATAATTTTGTTAAGGTCTTGATGAGACCGAAGGTTGGAAGCAGGCAATCAATCCTGCAGTTGATGCAGCCATCGTAAAGATGCCCTTGTGAAAAAGAATGCAGCAGTCGAAGCCCGAACAGCCCATGCAGGTGCTTGGTGGTTGCGTTTGAGGGTCTGTTCAGAATGCTTATCTTCTGCTTTAAGTACATCTTCTGGCTCGGTTGGAATGCCAGAAGAGGAAAATGATGCCACAACTGGAGCGTCTACCAAGGGCACTGCAAGGGCATTGTCTAGGGCTGAGCTGACATTATGGAAACGTTTGTCTAGCGATGATGGGTGAGGGCCTGCAGAAGAGCAAGCGCACTGTTCCTTAATCATGTCGAGGAACAAGATGGGAGAAGGCAAAACCTCCGTGTGTACTACAGGCTTGGAGAAGAGCGAGACTCCTTGCCCTGAGGGTTTGCCTTGTGGTTCCGGAGCTACTTCCTCAGGTGACAGGTTGGCAGTGACCAAAGCCTTGCTAAGTAAAGGCTTGAAGAGGGGTGGTTTGAAGACCAATGCAGAGGAAGGTGGGTCTGGATTAGAGTCTTCTTCCTCTGAAGGACTGCAATCGCAGATTTCACCCTCTTCCCGCTCTGAACGAGGAGCAACTGTGTTCAGATGGGGAGGCACCCCCTTCCCTTTCATCATCCTCCCATCCTGCCTGAGAAGCATGGACCCTGAGATCTTGAGATCTGTGGACATCTTGCTGCAGAGGTGAGGAACCTATGGATTGAGGAGGGAGAAGGGCCTGGACCCTTTCCAAAGGCCGAAGGATCTGCTGAAAACCTTCAGCCAAGCCCCTTTTGATGGCTAAAGAGATCACATCTTGGATGTCTGTGGGCCTGTTGTCAAAGGAAGTGGAAGACCGAAGGCCAGCTGCAGTGGGAGTGAAAGTGGCTTCCGGCCTGGACAGGGGTGCCTGAACCCTGGAGGGAAGAGAGGGTGCATAAGGCCCCGATGCTGACTGGAAATAAGGCCCAGACCTGCTCAGCTCTTGAGGGTCTAGTTGTTCCTCAAATGCCTCAGGAGACCAGGTCGGTGGGGGTCCAAAGGCACCAAGAACAACTTTCCCTCACCTGGGGGAATTCTCTGGGAACCCTGGTGTGTACCTGGCTGAGCCTGTTGCCATTTAAAGTTGAGGTCACATTGACTTCCTTCATAGCTGAGGACCCAGAAAAAGGCCAGGGTGGACTGTATAGATCTGTTGAATACTACATATTTCTTTGGGATCCTAATTTATTCTGGATCTGTTTTATGAAATACTCCTTTTCCCCCCTAACAAGCACTGTGTGTTAATTTTTCTGTTTATTCCTAGTAAATGTGAGATATTTCTAATTTTTAAACCACATTGTTAATCTTGATAATGATTCAACTCTTCCATCTCATTTCTTATCAAATAATATCAAGACATGTGACCTGTAGGAAGGAAAAAGTGAGACTGGGATAAAATTGCAAAATGCAGTGATTACCACTAAGCCGATCTACTTGAGAAGGGGTGGCTACTACAGCTATTCCACTTCCAAACTGTTAATGAGCTTTCTGTAGGTTACGCAATAAATGTGTAAAGATTCAATCAGGTCCTGTAATTTCCAGCTAGCATGGCTTTTGGTACTATTTAGGGAAGGTCAGCTTAGAGAAGATAAAAGATACATATTCACAATAAATTAATACAAATGCTCAGAGTGCTGAGCCATTATTCCAGCCCCTCTTATTTTTAGCAATCCACATTTGTGTGAGGACTGCACTACAGACACATGTCCTATTTGCTCTGGAAGAGAAGGAGACAGAAAAAAGCAAGGATACAGGTAATTGAGAGAAGAGATAAATATAGTCTAGCTGACAACATCTAGCTTTTCAGTGATAATCTCCATAAAAGCCACATAATAGAGAAACAGACAGAAAGAGCAAAGACTGTTTACTCCAATGATAGATAAAGAAAAATGTATGGGGGGAAAAGAAACATTTTCACAAAAAACACAGCCTAAAGGATAAATGTAATACATTCCACTTGCTGAAAAGTGGTATCAAACGTAACATTGCTCTTGTGTCTTCCCTGATAAACATTTCACACCATTTGTTTAAAACAGGGACGAAAAAGGAATGTTTGCATCATGAACCATGCCACCTTCGGTTCTCTTAGAAACTATTTTACAGCTCCACCTACGACACAACGAACAAAAGGAAAAAAAGAAAAAGAAACATTGAGAGATTGTAACTATTTAGGCAAAAGAAAAGCAACATTTCCTAACCATGCTCAAGTTTTCCTCAACCCTACATGAAATACTCGTTTTTACTTAATTGATATTGCTTCTTCACAAATCAACTTTCCCCCTTAAACAATGCAAAGGACCTTCCTGGCATCTATTTGGCAGCAGAACCCATTAAGGCATGGAAGCAAGTCAAAAGATGTTTAGCACATTGTTATATAAAAGAAAGTCCTCTTCACAGCTGTGTAATAAGTGGTAGTAGCAAGTCTGGAGTGAACATAATTCACCAATATAATCAGATGATGCCTGAAAAGGAAAAGAGAGTCACGTGGTCTCAGAAGGTAAGAATATGTGTCAACAGAGATTTAATTAAACCATGTCAGATACAGAAGGGAACAAGACATGAATATACAGGTGAAACTCGAAAAATTAGAATATCGTGCAAAAGTACATTTATTTCAGTAATGCAACTTAAAAGGTGAAACTAATATATGAGATAGACTCATTACATGCAAAACAAGATAGTTCAAGCCGTGATTTGTCATAATTGTGATGATTATGGCTTACAGCTCATGAAAACCCCAAATCCACAATCTCAGAAAATTAGAATATGACATGCAATCAATAAAACAAGGATTGTACATAGAACAATATCAGATCTCTGAAAAGTATAAGCATGCATATGTACTCAGTACTTGGTTTGGGCCCCTTTTGCAGCAATTACTGCCTCAATGCGGCGTGGCATGGAAGCCTGTGGCCCTGCTGAGGTGTTATGGAAGACCAGGATGCTTCAATAGCGGTCTTCAGCTCTTCTGCACTGTTTGGTCTCATGTCTCTCATCTTTCTCTTGGCAATGCCCCATAGATTCTCTATGGGGTTCAGGTCAGGCGAGTTTGCTGGCCAATCAAGCACAGTAATCCCACGGTCATTGAACCAGGTTTTGGTGCTTTTGGCAGTGTGGGCAGGTGCCAAATGAAGTCAGCATCCCCATAAAGCTCATCTGGAAGGAAGCATGAAGTGCTCCAAAATCTCCTGGTAGATGGCTGCATTGACCCTGGACTTAATGAAGCACAGTGGACCAACACCAGCAGATGACATGGCTCCCCAAATCAACACAGACTGTGGAAACTTCACACTGGACTTCAAGCATCTTGCAGTCTGTGCCTCTCCATTCTTCCTCCAGACTCTGGGTCCTTGGTTTCCAAATGAGATGCAAAAGTTGCTCTCATCAGAAAAGAGGACTTTGGACCACTGAGCAACAGACCAGGTCTGTTTTCTTTAGCCCAGGTAAGATGCTTCTGAGTTTGTTGTTCAGGAGGCTTGACAAGAGGAATACAACATTTGAAGCCCATGTCCAGGATCCGTCTCTGTGTGGTGGCTCTTGATGCACTGACTCCAGCCTCAGTCCACTCTTTGTGAAAGTCCCCAACACTTTTGAATGGCCTTTTCCTGACAATCCTCTCCAGGCTGCGGTCATTCCTGCTGCTTGTGCACCGTTTTCTTCCACACTTTGCCCTTCCACATAACTTTCTATTAATGTGCTTTGATACAGCACTTTGGGAACATCCAACTTCTTTTGCAATTACCTTTTGAGGCTTTCCCTCCTTATGGTGGGTGTCAATGATGGTTTTCTGCACAACTGTCAGGTCAGCAGTCTTTCCCATGACTGTGATTCCTACTGAACCAGACTGAGAGACCATTTAAAGGCTCAGGAACCCTTTGCAGGTGTGATGGCTTAATTAGCTGATTAGAGTGGGACACTTTGAGCCTAGAATATTGCACCTTTTCACACTATTCTAATTTTCTGAGATTGTGGATTTGGGGTTTTCATGAGCTGTAAGCCATAATCATCACAATTATGACAAATCACAGCTTGAAACTATCTTGCTTTGCATGTAATGAGTCTATCTCATATTAGTTTCACCTTTTAAGTTGCATTACTGAAATAAATGTACTTTTGCATGATATTCTAATTGTTCCGAGTTTCACGTGTATTGGGTAACTTTGAGAAATAGAAGATTATTAGAGTTGGAATGATATACAACTTGACATTTGGGTGGCTAGCTATTTATGGTATGATAAAGATTAATGTAGATTTTAATAATCTCTTCATTAGGTGGCAATACTGAGTTTGAAATAGATATAAAGCAAGATTGACTCCCAAGATTCCTTTATGGCTATCACATGAAAAAGCTTTTTTAGAAAGAAATGATAGTTACATAAACTTGGTTGACCTATGCTGACTTACAGTATTGACCGTTTTTGAAGGAAAACCTAAATTAAAATAAATAAAAATCAAGAGAACAACTGGAAATGGAAGGTCATACTTGTCAATGATTGGGTCATGTTCAGTTGACAGAAAATTTTAAATTGGACAACAAGAATTATGATTTTACAAATGAGAAAACTTACTTTGAATTGGATTTGTGCACTAACGATAAACATGTTATTGCTAAAATGTAGCAGCCACCCAGTGATAGTGAGATGGGTGGAATATAAATGTAATAAATAAATATATACACTTTGATTGAAAATGAATATGGAAGATGAACATATTAAAAACTGCATGATCAAATGGGCCTGACATTTTGGGCACAATATAGTGCTTTATCAATGGGAGATTAGATATAATCCTCAACCAACCTTTAATGCAGGGTGGGCAATTAATTTTTCCAAGGAGTCACATGAGAAACCAGGACTGTTGTGTAAGGTCAAACTAATAGGCTGTGAAGGCATGTAGGTATGCATGCACACACATACGTAAATTGGGGGGGGAAGCAGGCACCTTCCAAATAAAAGCCATGCAGCTGTATTGTGTGCATGGCATACACCTATTTATGTTTGATTTCTAATTTCTGATTGACCTCATGAGGGCTGGAAAGGGCCAGATGTGGCCCAGGTGCTGAGTTAAAATGCTTTAATGGAATTTGCTTTCTCAAGAGTTATATTTTTAAATGAAATATTGATAAGTGCAGTCTTATTTTCATTTTAATCTTATATTGTAGGATGCCCTTGAGACACAACCGTAATGGAGCCTGCCTGTTATGGTTAAATGTTGTGGTGGTAGTTACGAGAAACATCTGACCTAACGACTCTCCCCATCCTTGGTTTCCCCTATGAATTGTTAAACAAATTCTCGGATCATTAAGTGGAGCTGAGGGAGCCTCAGGGGGGGAGAAGGCCCTTGAAGGCCTAGCACAGCCCCAGGCCCACCTGCCCTGACCCTCCCAAGGCCTTCCCCCACCCCACCCTGAGATGCCCTGTGCTCTGCTTTCTGCCACTTGGGTCCACCCCCCAAAAAAATACCTTTTACCATTTCCACTAAGTTCCCATAGGCTTTTTCCAACTCCATGTCTCATCAAGCCTAAGTCCCAATTCCCACCCACCAAGTCATCTTCTGAAGAGCTCCAAGGCTTTTCAGAGCACTGGAATGGATTACTTTTTTGTGCGACCGCATGGTGCGGTTCTGGACGTGGCTACCATTTTGTCCTACCCACAAAATGATGCCTACATTGGGGTTGGAATGAAATGGCAGCCCCCAGACAAACTGCTTTGTGATGCTGTCTTAGCAGGGCCTACACAGCACTGTAAAACTTTTTTGCAGCATTCAGAAGTTTCTGCAGCACTTGCAGACCTCATTAAGGCAGCAAAATCAAGCAGTTTGTCTGGAGGATGCCATTTTGTCCCTGTCCATAAGGAGGTGGGACAAAACGGTGGCTGCATTTGGCCTGCCCTCCTTCCCCAATATGAAGTCCAGAGAGCTTCAAAAGATGGGTGACACACGTGGCATGTGGGGCAGGCGGGAAGCAGGACCAAGCACTGCAATGTCCCATTGCATTGATGGGAAGGGGGAGAGACTGCAGTATCCCTGGGGTTGGTCATAAGGGCAAAGACCACAGGATGTTGCAGTCATCCTAATTTTGAAATAGAGTCATATGCAGTTTTGATGTGTCTGTTGTAAACTTTGAACAATTATTAAATGACCTGTTGTATCTCAAGTCCTAACTGCAATTACAACTGCAATACCCTGCATAGTGCCCACAATTTGGCAAAACCTATGTCTCAAGAGTAGTGTTGAAAACACAAATTGCTATGAAGCCCCTCTAAACACATATGCCACATTTTTAGCTTTAAACCAAAGGAAAGATTATATAAATGTACTTTCTTTATGGAATTGTTGCTAAATATCCTTGTTCACTGCTGCAGTGTTTTAAGGGATACTGCTGTGCAATGCAATGGCTGGATCTGATGACCTGTAGAGCATCCTTCTTGCAAGGAGCATTCAAGGTTGTGATTGGGCCAGGTTGACAGCAGCAGCTGCTCTATGACTTACTTTAGGTCTTAAGAGATCATGGTGGGAACTAGCACCCGGCACATTCTCCTAAGGAGAACAGGGCAGGAAACACAAGCTCCATCTCCTGTCTTCAGGCTGGCTGGTGCCTCAAGATACTGGATAACAGCTTTTCTTACTATGCTTTGTATGAATATTGTGCATAGCTCCTGTGTCCAGGATGGACATATCAGCATCAACCCTCATTCTGACAATGTAGGAACTTCCCTCCAGAATAGCTTTGTTACTTCTCTTGGAAGACCACATTTCAATAAATGATAACCATTTTGACAAACACTGAGGCAATCACATTCCTTTGAATGCCTTCTGTTTCAACTCAGCACAGGGAAGTTTTGCAATTCCCAAATGCCATGATAGAATTGAAACATTTATAACGTTTTTGTAAAACAATGAAACTGAGATACAAGTATTTAACTAACTTGCAAATCTTCATTCAAAGATTTTTAGGACAGGACCCAAGGGAGCCAGAATTTAACTTGGATGTATTAATCTTCATGAATATTAGTCAGGTTTGTAGTAATTCAGGCAGATGAAAAGTACTCAAGTTCTGAATGATCTGCACTGTCTTTGCAATATGAAATAAATTATTCTGACATTGGCTCTTCCCCAGGCTGCATTAACGAGTTCTTCTTTCCAACTTTGAATCAGGAGGAAAATAAAACAACATTAATAAAACCACCACCACCACCACCACAGCCTACATTTAATACACCTCAGCATTAGGGTTGGACAGTGTTGCTGTCCTCACAAAATTTACTGTAAGCAGGAGTGTCCTTGCTTAGTAAGTACTGGGAGTTGAAGTCCACATGTCTTAAAGTTGCCAATGTTGGACAGCCCTGCTGTAAGGTTTGTATGTACTTGAATTTTATCTCACCTTTATTATATTTTAATAAATAAGTCAAGATGGCAAACATATGTAATAATAACCCTTCTGTCCTCTATTGTTTTTGAACAATTCTGTGAGTTGGGATGGGCTGAGAGAGAATGACTGGCTCCAGGTCACCAAATTGTCTTTCATGCCTGAGGCAAGAGTATAATAGTTCACAGTACAGGTAGTCCTTGACTTACGATCACAATTGAGCCCAAATTTTCTGTTGTTAAGTGGGACATTTGTTAAGTGAATTTTGTCTCATTTTACGACTTTTCTTGCCTCAGCTGTTAAGTAAATCACTGCAGTTGATAAATTAGTAATCTGGTTGTTAAGTGAATCTGATTTCCCCATTGACTTTGCTTGTCAGAAAGTCACAAAACATGACACACACCCCCCAGGACTCTGCAACCGTCATAAATATGAACCAGCTGTCAAGCACCTGAATTTTGATCACATCATCATGGGGATACTGCAAAGGTCGTAACTGTGAAAAATGGTCAAAAGTCACGTTTTTCAGTGCTGTTGTTATTTATTTATTTAACTTAATTTGTGATCACAGTCCAAAACAAGACACAACAAAAGAAAAACATGGAAAAAATAAGATCATGGACAATTGGTCACCAGAAACTTTGACTGAGGGGAATTACAGCGTTCTCCTCTGACAGTGCTGTTGTAACTTTGAAAGTTCACTAAATGAACAATTGTAAATAGAGGACTACCTGTAGTCTTCTGGTTTCTAGGCTAACACCTTAATCACTACACCAAATTAGCTATCAGGGCAACAGTTGATTGATTCCCCTCTTTCTTTTGCTTCCTATCGAGAGTCACTTTCTATGATGGGATGTCTACTGATTCCTAAGAAAATGGAAGAGGAAACAGAACTGTGGCAAAGGAGCCACATCCACCCTAGGAAAGGTGAAAATGGGCGTTGGTACTTACCTGATACGCCCTTTCTCGGTGAGCTGCGTAGAGCATCCAGACAGTGGGAGGTGCTTAGTCTCTCTGTTCCGATAGGCTGGGCTTTACTGAAGGACGTTCTGACTCCTCCTCCTCTCCTCCCGTATGTCCCCCAGTTTAGCGAAGACGAAGAGCCGGCCAAAACGTGCCGACAGGGAGATCCCAAGCTAGCTCAAGGGGAACAGGTGAACAAGAGGTCGGAACAGGAAGAACCCACCCCAGACGGAAAAGAAAAGGGAGGGGCTGGATGCTCTACGCAGCTCACCAAGAAAGGGCGTATCAGGTAAGTACCAACGCCCATTCTCCAGCGAGCTGCTCGAGCATCCAGACAGTGGGACATACCAAAGCTGGGCCTGTCCACGGGAGGGACTCCGTCTGGGCGAAGACACACCCGATCGAGTGGACCTTCTGCAACACTCGCCTGCCAAAGGAAGCGTCAGCAGAAGCAAAGACGTCAACCTTGTAATGCCTGACAAAAGGCGATGGCGAGGCCCAGGTAGCTGCCTTGCAGATCTCGGAGATAGGAGCCTGTGTGGCCCAGGCAGGACATAGCGACTCGAGTAGAGTGGGCAGTGATACCGGAAGGAACCAGCAGGGACTGTGAAAGGTAGGCTTTTGCAATTGTGGCCCGCAGCCAGCGACCAATGGTAGAGGAAGACACTTTCCACCCTTGGGAGGTCGAACTGAATGAAACAAATAGAGTCTCAGACTTCCAAAACGGGACCGTTCTCTTGAGGTAGACGTGCAGGGCCCTGCGGATGTCCAGTCGATGCCATTGGTGTTCCAGGCTGTGAGTAGAGCAGGGGCAGAAGTCCGGAAGAATCAGCTCCTGCGCCCTGTGGAAGGCCGAATTCACCTTCAGCATGAAAGTCGGATCAGGGCCACCACCCTGTCAGCGTGGAAAGCAGAGATCACTGACGACAAGCGGCCACCTCAGAGATGCACCATGCCGATGTAACTGCAACCAGGAAAACTACCTTGTATGTTAGGAATTGGAGGCTGATTGATGACAGAGGCTCAAAGGGATCCTTCGTGAGAGATGTGAGAACCAAGGTAAGATCCCATGTTGGAAAACGGTGAACCACAGGCGGGCACAAATTGGTCGCGCCCCAAAGAAAGGCCCTGATCTGAGGGTGGTGCGAAATGGAGGAAAGACCAGGCCAATGCGCCACAGACGCAATGGCCACCACCTGTCACTTCAGAGTGTTCAGCGAGAGGCCCTTGTCTAAGCCTGCTTGAAGAAAGTCCAACACCTGAGCAACCGATGGAAGAAATGGATCCGCCTCGTGAGAGAGGCACCAAGTAGAGAAGGACTTCCAAGAGGCCTCGTATATCCTGGTAGTGGACGGGCGGCGAGCCGCCTGAATGGTGATGATGACCTTTGACGAGAGATTCTCCGCCTTTAAATGTTGCCGTTCAGCCTCCAAACTGCTAGTTGAAGCCACTGGGGGTCCAGGTGCAGGAGCGGACCTTGGGTGAGACAAACTTTGTGATCTGGGATCCTCCAAGGTTCTTCCGTGGAGAGGCTGCAGAGGTCCGCAAACCACGGCCTCCTGGGCCAAAAGGGAGCGACTAAGATCAGGGAGGCCCTCTCCGCTAAGAGCTTATCATGGGTATCAGAGGAATGGGGGGGAATGCATACAGCAGACCTCGAGGCCAAGGACAGCGAAGAGCATTGACGTTCTCTGCACCTGGGGCGGATATCTGGACACAAACCTGCGAAGATGAGTATTCAGGGGAGAGGCAAACAGGTCCACACTTGGGCAGCCGAATCTGAGCATCAGCTCGTGAAACAAGTCGGGGTGAAGGCGCCACTCGGAAGGATCCACTGTTGCTCTGCTGAGCCAATCCGTTTGAGTGTTGTCCACGCCCGAGATATGTTCCGCCTTTATGGAAACCAGATGACGTTCTGCCCAAAGACATAGCCTCTCTGCCTCCTTCATCAGGAGAACAGAGTGGGTACCCCCTTGCCTGTTCACGTGTGCTTTTGCCGTGATATTGTCTGTGAGAATGAGAACGTGATTCCGATGGATGCGAGGAAGGAAATTGCGGAGGGCGAGATGGATCGCTCTGAGCTCTAGCCAGTTTATACTGTTCCGCTGTTCGTCTGCTGACCAGCGACCTTGACATGACAGAGACTGAAGATGCGCGCCCCATCTGAACAGACTGGCGTCTGTAGTAATTATGAGCCTTTCTGGTTCCTGTAGAGGAGATCCTTTGTTGATGGACGGATTTGTCCACCAAAGTAGGGAGAGCCTCACCTTTGTGGGCACCCGGACCCTTGCTGTGGAGTTGCTGCGGCCTGACCTTTGATACGGCAGGAGAAACCACTGGAGCGCCCTAACGTGGAAGCGAACCCAAGGAACAATGGAAATGGAAGAAATCAATTTACCTAACAATGTTGACAAGTCAGCTAAGGGGGCCTGCCTCGAGGATCTGGGGAAAGGAAAACTTTTTCCTCAAGAGTATCAATTATTGCCCCCAGATGGGTCAACCGGGTTGATGGCAAGAGATGGCTCTTCTTCCAATTGATGGAAAACCCATGCTGTTGTAAAACCTGCAACGTAACTTTGGTGTCCATGTGAGCCTGTCTAGATGAATGGGAGAGAATTAGGATATCATCCAGATAGCACTGGAGTCTGACCAGAATCCCCCTAAGATGAGCTGCCAGGGCCACCAGAACCTTTGTGAATGTCCTCGGGGCCGAGGAAAATCCGAAGGGAAGGGCAACATACTCATAATGGTGGTTGTTGTAACAAAATCTGAGGAATTTCGAGTGGGCGGGCTGAATTGGTATGTGCAGATACGCCTCTGTCAAATCGATGGAAGTTAAGTAATCCCCTCGTCTGACACTAAGGAGGATAGACTGGAGGGTGCTCATCTTAAATTTACGATAGACCAATGAGCGATTAAGCCTTTTGAGGTCCAAAATCGCTCTCCAGCCCTCCGAGGCTTTAGGCACAATAAAGAGCAAAGAATAGAAACCCTGTCCCAGCTGGTCCTTGGGAACCGGTTGAATGGCCTTGATGTGTAGCAAGTGGTTAATTGCGGACTCCATCAGGGCCCTCTTTGCAGGGACCCTAGAGATCGGGCATTGCATGAAGAAACTTGGGGGGGCAGAAAGGAATTCTAACGCTAGCCCAAAATGAATGGTGTCGTGCACCCAGGCATCAGAAGTGGACAATTCCCAGCGGTCAGCAAAGAAGCGAAGACGTCCACCTATAGGGGCTAGATCCCTTTGATCAGTGGGATCTATGAGATCCTCGACTTGGCAGTCCCCTGAACCCACTCTTGCCCTGACCCCCCCTTCTACTCCTGTCTGAAAAATCTGACCTGTCTGACTGATGGTTGCCCCTGTAACCCAATCCCCTGAGAGTCCTGGAGGAAAAGGAGCTCTGGAAGTAGGGACGGAAGGGGCCCCTGCGAAAGGGCTGAGGGAACCTGTTGTCGGAACGACGAAGAAGGGAAGGGAGGATTTTTCATTTGTTCCTAGTCTCTATCAATAGGGGATCTAGGGCAGGTCCAAATAATTTATTAGCCGACACGGGGGAGGAAACAAATTTCCATTTATTCTTGCTATCGGCCTGCCAATGCTTCAGCCACAGAAGTCTACGGGCAGTAACCTGTGAGGCAATGGCTCTGGCGGAAAATTTTACAGAGTGGAAGGTAGCATCAGTGGAGAATTCGGTAGCTGCAATTAGTTTTGCTACGTCCTGGTGAGCCCTAATGTTGGAACATGGGATGGTATCCCTCAGGTGGCGGAGCCACCTGAGAGATGCCCTGGTGAAAAAAGATGCTGCCGTGGCCGCCTTGATGGCCCAGGCATCTGCTTGGTGGGCTTTGCGGAGGGCAATCTCGGCCTTCTTGTCATCTGTCTTTAGGGCATCCTCCGCCTCAGTGGGAACAGTGGAAGAGGAGCCTAGGGCAATCACCGGTTCATCGACCTCGGGGGTGCCCAAACTGTTAGCGAATTCTGGATCTAGATTGAAAAGCTTTCTATCAAAATTTGAAGGGGCCGGGAAAGATGTTGCTGACAACCACTGTTTGTGGAGGAGGTCGGAAAACATTTTGGAGACCGGAATGACATCCTCCTTGTTAACTGGCTGAGAGAAGACCAGATCCTCCTCAACCTCTGAATCCGCAGGATGTGGGACTGAGGGGGGCCTCGGAATGTGGGCTGTGGTTTTTGCCTTGGAAAGAAGGGACTTGAACAACTGTGGTTGGAAGAGGCCCGTGAAAGTTGGTTGGTCCGGTTTTATGTCCTCGTCATCGGACATCCCTCTTTCCGTGGACGGGAGCCCAAGGGGGTCCTCACTCTGCTGAACAGAGACTGAGTCAATCTGGTTGAGGGGGTCCACTTCTTCCCCCCCCTCCTGATCCTGATTGAGATGAGGGTGAAAACCTCTGAATTGAGATACCTGTGAAACGACCAAGTCTGCTCTGACCGAGGACCTCACGGAGCGCGAGTCACCTTCTGATCTGAGTGCTTGTCTGGCTGCTAGAGACTGCTGGACCCCCGCCTCAATTCCCCTAGAAATTGCCATTTCCATCCATGCCTTCATGATCTCAGGAACCTTCTCTGGGAGGAATTTTTCCTGGTGCAATCCAGCTGCCGTAGGGGTGAAGGTTGCTTCCGGGGCCCTCCTTGAAGGACGTGTGCTTGATATGACTGAGGGGCTAGGTCTGGGAGATGTGGAGGGGTCTAAGGCCTAGGGGATGGAAGGGGTTGGGGTGGTGGGGTAGGGTCCGGAGGCTGAGGTGCCCCCATAGAGCCCTTGGTATTCTTTTGAATTTGTTTCTCCATTGCCTTCTGGCGCCGGGATGCCTTTGTGCGGCCTTAGAAGGACCTTTAGGCCTATCAGATTTGTCTAGGCCATGTGGCTTGTCGCCACCCCTACTTGTCAAGAGATATCTCAGAAAAAACACAACAGTATAAGAATTATGGATATAAATATGCAATAAGATTGGTGGCTGCCTGGACGGTTGGCACGTCCTGGGTCCTGCTCCAGCAACTGGGCAAGGCACCCCAAAGGAAAAAAACACTCCCCTTTTGGAAAACTGTAAAGAGACTCCTGAATGTGAGCAATATGTATTACAATTATTGCTAATATTCAGAATGGTGAGATACCACACTACAGGTTGGTAGGTTAATCTAAAACAAAGAGTCTCAGAAGAAAAAAGGGTATGCCCAATTGAGAACTAGGTTATAGGGCAGAAATACAGATTGGGCCCTTATCAACAGCTCCCGCAGGCCCAGGCCTGGGAATTAGTTGAACAATATTGATTGCTGTGCTAATAGAATTTAGCAAGTTTAAGAAGAGAAACACAAAAAACACAACTGTGAGAGTGCCAACTAGAGAGAAGTCACCCAGACAAACAAAGAATGCTTTGTTGAAAGTCAGGATTGTACCCTGGTCCCCTTTACAAAGAGAGCCTGGGGAGAAAAAACACAAGGGAGGATAAGAAGAATCCTCTCACAGGGAACTGGCACAAGCCAGGCAGGGCCCTCACGAAGCCTCGTGGGAATGCCCTGGAATGAAGGGGAGTGCGCACCTGCAAGCCGCAACTACCCCCAGAAGAGAAAAAATGGTGCCAATTGCTCCTTGGCACCAGCACAGCTCTGCTGCCCCCACAATGGCGTCGTTATAAAGAGAGCGGCAGAAACGGGGGAATCGGGACTCCTGCGCCCCTACCCCCAGCGTTCTCAGTGGGGAGGATTTAAAGAATCTGAGATAAAGCCCCAAAGGAAGGGGCATATCGGCAGCACCACAAGTTGTTTTAAAAAGAAAGGGGAAACGAAAATTAAGGCTGAGAGAAGAGGGGAAATCGAAAGTGAAGCCTCTCCTCCAAAACCGCCGAAGCGGCTAGCGCCACAGCGCACCCTTGCCGACTGCTGCAAAGAGTTGCAGTCAGCTGTTTAACAGCAAGGGGAGATAATTTAGAATCCGAATTGAAAGGAAAACAATTTGAGAGAAGCCAATTGAGGAATAGGATACCTTTAGATTATTCCTGCTCCGACCACAAAAAGAGCTGCCTATCCGAACCGAAGGCTGAGCTAAACTGGGGGACGTATGGGAGGAGAGGAAGAGGAGTCAGAACGTCCTTCAGTAAAGCCCAGCCCATCGGAACGGAGAGACTAAGCACCTCCCACTGTCTGCATTCTCGGAGCAGCTCGCTGGAGAATGTGAGAAAGAGACATCAGAGCAACTCTGCCTTAAGTATGCCAAACTTAAGTATAGTGGGGAAATTGCATTGACGAGCTTTCAAGATGCTGTAGCATTACCCTACTAGCAATGAAGAACTTTCCAGAAATCCAGGTGGTTCTTGTTTCCTGAAATCTGAGAACCTTAAAATCTTCCTAAGTGATTGGCAGAATTGACCTGAATACAAAGCAAAGAAGGCCAGATAAGAAGCTCTCAGAGTTTTTGTGTTCAGGTATCTTCCTCCCCTCTGTTCTTCCTCTTGCATCCAGCACACATACACATTAAACAGCAGAATTCCTGCCTGATAACTCTTTTGAGTTCAATATTCCAGGATAAAGAGAAAAACAGCAGGTGACCAGTCGACAGTCGAAGCCAAAAGAAATGCTAGTCAAATAGATCTCAGCAGTTCACTGCCCTTCACTGCCTCACCATGGTTCATTCTTCACTGATCACATTGGAAGTTTCAGTTCCAAATTAGAATGTCTAAATATGACTCTAGATTGGGGATGAGATGGAAGCAACATCCTGAGGATTTGTCCTTCAAAAACTACATTGTTTACAAGATACGGCAAGCAAAATATAAATCTGCTAATTGCTTTATCAACATAGTCCAGAAGAGAGCCAGAGTAATCCCATGTTTCTTGTATCAAAGTGTGTGTATATTAATAATGTCTAAGGCACAAATTAGAAAGAAAAAGAAAATCCATAAGTACATAAGATTTAACCTACACCATATCAATACAACATTGTTTTTACAGTAGCTAAAGAGAAGCAACCTGGAATTAAGAAGAAATTTCCTAACAGGGAGAACAATTAACCATTGGAACGGTTTGGCTTCAGAAGTTGTGGATGCATCAACACTGGAGGTTTTTAAGAAGAGACTGGACAGCCGTTTTTCTGAAATGGTAGAGGGTCTTCTGCCTGAGCACAGGTTGGACTAGAAGACCTTCCAAGGTCCTTCCAGCTCTGTTCTGAATTTGAAATTGAAAAAACATTGCAGGTTATGACCATAATAGTACTTTCTTAGTCATACTCTCCAAACTAATATTTAGAAATGTATTGCTTTTGATAACATAACTGAAATACAACCACCAAGATTAAATTAGTCCATGCCTCATTTATAACTGTCCAAGTTGATGGTCACCATTAGATTCAAATGCAATTGCGTATAGCCCGCAGCTGTAAAAAACATGTGCATGTGCAACCACTAGCTGCCCCATAAACTTTCTAAAGCTCAGTTGGCTAGCAGAGAACACATCACTCATCTGTCTGCTAACAGCAGGAAGAAGTCAGTAACACCCAGCAAGGTCAGGGAAGGGAGGAAAAGTCTCACCTTTCTCCCTCTTAGTAATTTGCTTCGATTCTTGCAGTGTGGCAAGAATCGAAGGTTTCCTCTACTGATATATTTGTTAACACCGATTTCAAGAACATCTGACAACTGAGTGCTTTACATTTCAGAAAGTTGATAAAATAAAGGAGGGAGGGAGGGAGGGAGGGAGGGAGAAAAAGAATTGAATGTGCATTAAAAAGAACCACGCAAAAAAGCAAACCAAATCTTACAAGGGATCACCATCATCCTGTCTCAAACCGGGGGAAATAATCAGATTTCCAATGCCTGTCAGAGTGTCACCAGGATGGGGAGCCATGTAGATCATTTTGTTTGCAGCTAGCTATGTGTAATTTACAGGTACCAATATCTAACCATTTTTCGTTACTTTGGGACACAGTAGCTGTTTCAGTCTTTGAGATTGGAGAGTTAATTTGCTGCTGAGTTGAAAAGTTGGAGGAGTCCTGTATGGCTATGGAGATTCTCAATCATTCAAGTCATGATTGTCCCAAAGGTATTTTTTCCAAAAGGCAACTGGACTTCCTTGGGTTTATTTCCTATAAAAACATTTCACTTCTCATCCAGGAAGCTTCTACAGTTCAAACCAACAGCTTGTGCAGGTCTAATAATTAGAACTGAAGAAGTTTCTTGGTTGAGAAGTGAAACATTTTCAAAGGGAAAAAGAAAACCCAGAAAGTCCAGTTGCCTTTTGGATAAGGCACATTTGGAAGAAGTCCTATACTTTCATCTAGCTTGAACCCATGCAGCTTCAGTGGATATGAAAATGGCACACTCATCTTCTTCTGATTATTCATGCTTCTCCCTTTTTCTATATAAAAAGTCTGAAATATTTTCATCATTTCTTCCTTGGGTGTCAGTCCAGTGCCTGAACATTCTAATTGCCATTTTCTACCTTTGTTTCTGCCTTACAGTGAATACAACTATGGGTTAAATTCCAAGCATGGTTGCATCCAAAATTTCTGAAACTATTTTCTAATCAGGAAATAAAGAGTGGCTTCCTTACTGCAGTAATCTACTGCCTTCCAATGATGCTTGAAACTGCTGCACGGATCTTCTTGCAATAATTAAGTATCAAGTATCTGCCCCCACCCACCCCATCTGTAATTGGATGATAGCATCTGCAGGTATCAATTTCATATTATATATACTCCGTGCATGTGTGTGTGTGCGTGCGCACACACACACACAGAGAAACATAGAGGGGAGGAGAGGGATAGAGAACCACAGAGTTACCTTGATGTTAATATGGTCATCAATAAATTTTATAAATAAATAATTCAACCCACTGCTAATGTTGCTAATAATCTATGGCATTTCAAAATGCACAAGCATTTTTATATTACTCTGGTTGAAAAACACATTAAAAATAGTTTATAGTCTATCCCTTTGCGTAGATAAGTCCTGTTTCTGGCTGCTACTGCAGTTTCAACTAGGCTTGCACACCTGAAAATCAACTCTTCTTTCTGGGGATGGGAGATCTTGACAACTAAATAGTACCGTGTATGGTCTCTTAAGAGACAGAAAACTTCACTCCCAATATTATACTTGTCATTATTCTCTGAAATAATGAAGAACTGGAGGGAATAATAGGATTAAAAAAGCAACATGGGTACATGGGTAACTGCTCAAGAACAGGATCAATTATTGTGAAAATGGCTATATTAACGGGTTTTTGGGTTTTTTTCCACAGTGGTTGCCCCAGTTGCTTTGGTACAAATCCCTATTCTGCTCTGACATCTTACTGCTGATGTGGTTTTTACTCCATATGAAAATTGTTTGGGTGGATGACACATAGAATAGTTGACAAAATGTCTCCTTGATATCCTTGTTTTGGAAGACCGCACACAGAGGCCATGTCTTAATCTTGTTAGTGAGGACAACATACATACATACATACATACATACTACATACACACACACACACACACACACATACACACTCATACATAAATACACTTTGTCTCCAAGTCAGTGTTGGCTCCTAGCAACCATCTAGGCAAGTCCTTGCAATTTTCTTGCCAAGAGTTTGGAAATGGTGTGACACTGCCCGCTCTCTAGGGCTGAGGAGTGACTGGCCCAAAGTCACCCAGATGGGGTTTGTGTCTAAAGTGGGACTACAATTCAATCTCCTCATCTCTAGCCTGTTGTCTTACACCACTACACCAAACTGACACTTTTTATATATAAAATAAACATTATATATAAACAGAAGTTGGATAATTTTTACCCTTTTCCATATATGTATGTATGTGTGTGTGTGTATGAATGATAAAACAAATCCAACTTCTGTTTTTAAAATATATTTTTATTGTTAGAATAATAGTATACAAATAACAAGGGGCTGAGGTTCTAGACTGGATGGTAAAGTAGAAATAAGCACTACATAAAAACACTATAGAACACATTCTTCCCTTCTATTTATTTCCCCAACTTCTAACTGCAACCTAAATATTTATACTTTACAGCAGTCCTTGATTTACAGGTGAAACTCAAAAAATTAGAATATCGTGCAAAAGTTCATTTATTTCAGTAATGCAACTTTAAAGGTGAAACTAATATATGAGATAGACTCATTACATGCAAAGCAAGATAGTTTCAAGCTGTGATTTGTCATAATTGTGATGATTATGGCTTACAGCTCATGAAAACCCCAAATCCACAATCTCAGAAAATTAGAATAGTGTGAAAAGGTGCAATATTCTAGGCTCAAAGTGTCCCACTCTAATCAGCTAATTAAGCCATCACACCTGCAAAGGGTTCCTGAGCCTTTAAATGGTCTCTCAGTCTGGTTCAGTAGGAATCACAATCATGGGAAAGACTGCTGACCTGACAGTTGTGCAGAAAACCATCATTGACACCCACCATAAGGAGGGAAAGCCTCAAAAGGCAATTGCAAAAGAAGTTGGATGTTCCCAAAGTGCTGTATCAAAGCACATTAATAGAAAGTTATGTGGAAGGGAAAGTGTGGAAGAAAAGGTGCACAAGCAGCAGGGATGACCGCAGCTTGGAGAGGATTGTCAGGAAAAGGCCATTCAAAAGTGTTGGGGACTTTCACAAGGAGTGGACTGAGGCTGGAGTCAGTGCATCAAGAACCACCACACACAGACGGATCCTGGACATGGGCTTCAAATGTCGTATTCCTCTTGTCAAACCGCTCTTGAACAACAAGTTCAGAAGCGTCTTACCTGTGCTAAAGCAAAACAGACCTGGTCTGTTGCTCAGTGGTCCAAAGTCCTCTTTTCTGATGAGAGCAACTTTTGCATCTCATTTGGAAACCAAGGACCCAGAGTCTGGAGGAAGAATGGAGAGGCACAGACTGCAAGATGCTTGAAGTCCAGTGTGAAGTTTCCACAGTCTGTGTTGATTTGGGGAATCATGTCATCTTCTGATGTTGGTCGACTGTGCTTCATTAAGTCCAGGGTCAGCGCAGCCATCTACCAGGAGATTTTGGAGCACTTCATGCTTCCTTCCGCAGATGAGCTTTATGGGGATGCTGACTTTTTCCAGCAGGACTTGGCACCTGCCCACACTGCCAAAAGCACCAAAACCTGGTTCAATGACCGTGGGATTACTGTGCTTGATTGGCCAGCAAACTCGCCTGACCTGAATCCCATAGAGAATCTATGGGGCATTGCCAAGAGAAAGATGAGAGACATGAGACCAAACAGTGCAGAAGAGCTGAAGCCCGTATTGAAGCATCCTGGTCTTCCATAACACCTCAGCAGTTCCACAGGCTGATAGCTTCCATGCCACGCTGCATTGAGACAGTAATTGCTGCAAAAGGGGCCCAAACCAAGTACTGAGTACATATGCAAGCTTATACTTTTCAGAGGTCCGATACTGTTCTATGTACAATCCTTGTTTTATTGATTGCATGTCATATTCTAATTTTCTGAAATTGTGGATTTGGGGTTTTCATGAGCTGTAAGCCATACTCATCACAATTATGACAAATCACGGCTTGAACCATCTTGCTTTGCATGTAATGAGTCTACCTCATATATTAGTTTCACCTTTTAAGTTGCATTACTGAAATAAATGAACTTTTGCACGATATTCTAATTTTTTGAGTTTCACCTATATGATCACAATGAAGTCCAAAATTTCCGCTACTAAGTGAGACAGTTGTTAAAGTGAATTTTGCCACATTTTACCGTGTTTCCCACACTGTCTTATATTTTTTGGCTCCCAAAACACACTAGGTCTTATTTTGGTCTTATATATTTATGGTGCCAAATAATGGGTGTGAGTGTGTGGGGGTGTTTTGGTGCAGTTGCTCCTGAAAAGTCTTCCTGGAACTGGAGATTTACACTAGGTCTTATTTTGGGTAGTCTTATATTAGGGCAGGTTTAAAAATAGTGCTAGGTCTTACTTTTCTTATTTTTACAACCTTTCTTGCCACTGTTGTTAAATGAGTCACTGCAGTTGTTAATTTACTAACACGGTCATTGAGTGAAATTTGGCTTCCCCATTGATTTTGCTTGTTAGAAGGCTGCAAAAGGTGATCAAATGACTTCGGGACACTACAACCATCATAAATACAGGCCAGTTGCTAAGCACCCAAATACTGATTATGTGACCATGGGAATGCTGCAACAATTGTACATTAAGTGTGAAAAAGAGTCATAAGTCACTTTTTACAGTGCTGTTGTAACTTTGAACGGTCATTAAACAAATGGTTATAAGTCAAGGACTACCTGCATATGGAACTATAAAAAATATTGCTAGTGCCTAATTAAATCCTTATCTATAAATTATAATTCGTCTCATCACTTTCTTTCCAAAAAAACCATATACTCCAAATATATAATTTTTTTCTACTATGTAACATTTTATATAGACATACAGTACATATTGTACGTACATACATACAAGATAGGCTTACATTTGGGCACACATTTTTGGGGGGGAAAGCAAAAAGAATGAAGAAGAATGAAATATTCTAATTTTCATGATGCTCTTACAGTAATCAGAAACAAGCCAACCTGTATTTAGGATTGCTTGGTATCTGCTCATCAACTTTAATAATATGAATTATGAAACACTAGAATTTATAGTTAAACTATTTTCATTTAATACTGCAGTTATGGAGAGTTAATTATGCCAACTGAACAATGCATGCCCCATTGATTTTATTTTTTTAGATTCTTTTAATTAAAAAAAATGAGACATGAGCATGCCACAAAAGAAAGCAATAGCCTCAAGCACAATCTTTATTTCTAAAAATGCTTTCTGATTCTCCACATGCCCCAAAGATACATTTAGGAAATAAAATGCTTTCTGTCAGAAATCCAATAGATAAATTGAAGTTTTGTGACGGGTAAAATTTACTAAGGCAGCCATTTTGAGAACATTCCCACAACATGATGTCAACATCCTATTTGTATCAATTTGGGCCCCAAATGATCCTTACTTCATTAAATGATGTTTATGGAAATTTTCAATCATTCAGGTCATGGGTGTCAAATTCGATTGCGTCACATGATGTAGCGAGACGTATTGTGACTTTTTTGCCTTTGCAGAGCAGGGGTAGGCATGGCCTGTACTTGACACATCCGGCCTGCAGGCCTTCAAATTTGACACCCCTGATCCAGGTCATAGTTTTCCCAAAGTGGCTTTTTCGAAAAGGCAACTGGACTTTCTTGGTATTGTAAAATTAATCTGTCTTACTCTTTCATTGAGTTGCTTTTTGGAAAAAGCACCTTTGAATTTACTAAATGATCCATTCTTCTAATCCCGCAGATCTCTCATCTTCTTATTGAACAAAATTTCCTTATGTTTACCATTATATTTCTCTCATGACTGCACATCCCTGCAACTTTCTCTTGATAGATTCTACTTTCCATCATCCTTAGATGATACTTGCTGATGGACAAGATGAAAGGGGAAAACAACCCTGAAGGACTAACAGCACAATTTTAAAAAGTTACCCAATTCATATATATATCTCACACTATGCTACAATATTGCTTTAACTATGGTTTATTGAACAAACCAGAATCAGTTTGTAAATGAATAGAAGAATCATGATTTGTCTGGTGAATTCTTAGTTTGTTTACTTAACGAATCAATATCTAGGGAAGGAAATTTTCCCAATTTTCAACAAAAAAGCACTCTGGAAATTACAAACATGTCAAGCTTAATGTGTATATGTGAGTAAAGTCCAAGTCCTTGAGCTTATTATTGAACAACTCTTTTGTGAGTTTGTGTAGATAGGAATACAACAGGACCCGCCACGGGTTCGTCACCCACAAGTAAAACCAGAGTAACCTTTACTTCATTTTTTCACAGAGTTTACTCAGCTTAATAATTGAGGAAATAATATGGCAATAGTATACATTAACTTCTGCAAAGCACTTGACAAAGTCTGGCATAATATTAATAAAACACTAGCATATTAGCTCAATGATACCATTTGTCAAAGGGTTTAATAACTGGCTGAGTGGTCATACCCAGGGAATATTAAATGCTTCTACATCAATTTATAGAGTAGTATCAAGCGGAGGACCGTACAGCTCTGAACTGGGCTCTGTGCAGTTAATCATGAAGGAAAAGGGGATGATAAAGTGATTTATCTATTTGCAGATAACACAATATTCTGAAATTCTCTTTTAGAAGAGAAACATGAGTTTTTTAAAGATATAGAAAAAGACGATTGAAAAAGTTCTGCATGTGAGTAGGAAAAAACAAAGTACAGGATAGGGGAGACTTGGTTTGATAGTATTACAAGTGAAAAGGATCTGGGCATTCTAGTAGATCACAAACTGAACGTGAGCCAACAGTGTGATACAGCTGCTAAAAAGGCAAATGTTGCTTTGTAACGTATTAATAGAAGCATAAAATCCAGATGATGGTAAATAATTTTCCCATTCTATTCTGTCCTGGGCATGCCCCACTTATGGTATTCCAAATATTATGCTGGCATTGCAATCTAAAAGGAGACTCAAAAATTAAAGCAAATTCAGGAGAGAATTCACAACTCATACAGCAGCATTGTTACTTGAATGAATCACAGAGCATCCAGAACTGCATGAGCCCCTGCATTACAAACCAGTTGTAGCATCCTGGATGGTCTTCAAGCCCAGCCCAATGTACATGTGCTGCAGTAATCCAATGGGAGATGAATAAGGCATGAGTGACTATCATCAAACAATAAAATAGGCAACCAGCAGAGTTATTGCAACTGAGAGTGTCCTTGCAAGCATTCTAGCTATTGCATTTTATATCAGTAGAAGTTTCCTGATGGTCTTTAAGGGAAGTCTCAAGTAAAATGAATTACAACAACTTCTCTTTCCAAAATGACAAACCTGATACCCTATTTCATTTCATTTCGTTATTTTCAGAACATTTATCCCACCAAGATTGTTTAGAATTCTGTCTTCCAGGTATTAGTTCTCCATTCAAACTTAATGGCCCCACCTCTTCATCCAAATCATTAATGAAAATACTGAAGAGTTGAGGACCCACATCTATTCTTCATGAATACAGCACCTTTTACCTATTACACTATTTATAGGAATGCCAACTACGTATCTACCAAAATATCTCCAGTCTACAACACAGTCCTTTCAACAGTTCCAAGAAGGCTCCACATCCATTTGCATCACTCAGGTGACCCTGATGGCACAGATAAACCTCCAAGCCCTCTTAATGACTCACTAAAAGAATGCAAATGACCAGCTGTTGCAAGGATTATACATCCTTCCATTCCCCACTATCCAGTCAGAGCTGAAGAAGCCTCTTGGATGAGAAGGAACATGTCTTCAAAGAAAAACCAGAAAGTCCAGCTGCCTCTTGAAAAAGCACCTTTGGGATAACTATGGCTTGGATGACTGAGAATCTCCATAGATATGTTTACCAAAAGGCCTTTTAAAACTTAAAAGGCTTTCTATAAATTCATGACCTCATGATTGGTGAACAAAATCTCCAGACTGAAAGCTCCTAAATACCAATTACTGAAAGGGACAGTCCTTATAAGCCTCCAAAGCAACACAGGGGTGGATATTTTTATGAACCACATTAGATGAATCCTTGGCCTGATCCAGCAATGCATTTGGGAATGTACAGGTTTGCACGTATTTAAATGTGTATCTTCCTGAGATTGTAATGCAACTGGGAAGACAGAGCTGCTTTAAGGAGTGGCAGAGAATATTATGCAAGTACTACCTGCTCAGTGGCTAAGACGCTGAGCTTGTCCATCAGAAAGGTTGGCGGTTCGAATCCCTAGCACCGCGTAACAGAGTGAGCTCCTGTTACTCGTCCCAGCTTCTGCCAATCTAGCAGTTCAAAAGCATGTAATAATGCAAGTAGAAAAAATAGGGACCTTTGATGGGGTGGTAACAGCGTTCTGTGCACCTTCGCGATTTAGTCTGCCGGCCAGATGACCACGGAGACATCTTCAGACAGCGCTGGCTCTTTGGCTTTATAACAGAGATGAACACCACCCCCTAGAGCTGGAAACAACTAACACGTATGTGTGAGGGGAATCTTTACCTTTATGTACTCCAAAGCAGCCATTTGCAGTAGAATACAAAGCACTGCAAGCCCTATCCCTGATGATGATAGTTCTATTTTTGGTTAAGATGTGTAAAATAACAGCAAAATAATGGCATTTTCCATTTTAAAGAAAAGTTACAACAGGCACACAAGCCGAAAATGATCACTTTATCTTCACAATCTGACTGGAGCAAGAGTTATTCCTATATATATCCACAACAGTATGCTGGTGGGTGTGAATTTCACAGATTGCTTGTTGGCAGACTATTTACTCTCAATTCATTGCATGCCAGGTTATTCTTATGTGAACAAGCAGGCTGGGAAAGGGAGCTTCAGCTATTCTGGCATAGAATATTTTAGCTCCTCTGTTCAGATCTCCTTCCCTGCTATGTCATCCCAACTGTTCAAATTTCTGTCAACATCTTTTCTACATCTGTTCCTTCACTTTTATGTTACTACTCTTACTAATCAGCCAGGTCATCACATTGTCAGTGATGATTCTCCAGATCTTCAGGAACTATTTATCAAAGATAAAAAAGGATAAATTGGGTTACTTTGAGAAATGCCCCCTTGACTTCTAATCTGCGGGTTTTATCATTCTCATAATAGGAGACTGATTTTTTTTTTTAGTCATATTTATATCCCGCCCTTCTCCGGAGACTCAGGGCGGCTTACAATTTTTGGGATACAACCCAATGCGCTCAGCAATAGCCTTCCTTCCATTGTATATGCCTGCTTATTACTAAACAGCATTTTTACAAAGTCAGCTTATTGCCCCCAACAATCTTGGGTCCTCAATTTACCTACCCCGAGAGGATGGAAGGCTGAGTCAACCTTGAGCCTGGTGGGATTCGAGCCTGCAATAATTACAGGCAGCTGGAGCTAAGTGCTAGGCTATTAGGTGCTGCACCACCAAGGCCCTTGATGCTACGTATAATATTTCATCTGTATATATAATATGGCATGAACATTAAGACATTTGCAAGGAGGAGTGGGCTCTTGGAGGCAACAACTCTGCAGAGCTACAAGAAGAAAAAGACAACTTTATATTTTAAACACAAGGTCAGGGGCAAAGTAGATGAATAATACTGATTCACAATTGAACTTCCTTCTGCTACACATTTTTGGCAAATAGCAGCCATCTTGGGGCATTTATTGTGGGTTTTGGAATTATTTTGACAAATAATCAGAAGAAGAAAATAAAGACCAGCAACAACAAAAAGTGCTTCTCAGCAATGCCGATTGTTAAGTCGCTACAATATTGTATTGTATTATATTGCATTGTACTATATTGCATTGCATTCAAAGCTAAAAGATTTGGGAGATGACATTTGGCAACATTTTGGAAAATTGCACATTTCTCTATTCCTGACCTAGAAATCATTATTCCTTTGAAATTAAAGCAAGAACTTTAATTTATCCCTGACATCATTTGTGTGTGTGTGTGTGTGTGTGTGTATAGAACTGACTGTAAATGCAGTCTGCTAAACTCAAGTGCTTACTTTAATCCTAGAATTTATTTTCTGAAGATACACTCAAATAAGCCTTTTTGGGTAGTGCTATTTATCTTAATCTTTATTAATAATTACAATTTCTATACTGCACTTTCATGTATTGAAATTTCTTTATACCAGTCCTGTAAAAGCTAGCTTATTTTTATTAGCTCAATACTAACTCTTTTTTATTATCTCCTTAGATTGTCAATAGTTCAAGAAGTGTATTAGCCAGTAATGCAATGCTGCCAATTATCCCCACAAAGGGAGAAAGGGATTAATCTGCAAAAGAGCTTTTTTAGAACAGTCTTAAAATGCAACCCATTCTTATCACAGACTGCATATCACGTGAAATCATGGGAAAGGGTAGAGTGGTATAATGAATCTAGATGATAGGAGGTCACAATACAGTATATAAAAAAAGGAAAAACACATGGAAAATACTATGGAGATTCTCAGTCATCCAGGTCATGGTTGTCCCAATAGTGCTTTTTCAAGAGGCAACTGGACTTTCTGAAGATCCTTCTTGGATGAGAAGCAAAATGTCTTCAAAGAAAAACCAGAAAGTCCAGCTGCCCCTTGAAAAAATATCTTTGCAACATGGAAAACACGTTTATGAATGGGGGAGGAAGGTTCCCATATCCATATAGAGGGCGCACAGAGCAGCAGCAGCAGCAGCAGCAGAAAAATCCCTCTAACATGCCCCACCGCAAACAGAGTGATAGCACCCACATAATCTCATCTCCATGCTCCCTTCTCCACCCATCTGCAACTATACCAGAAGGTGCCTCCAAAAAAAATGGGGAAGAAAGTTCCCACACTCTCTTGACATTTTACATGGCAGATAGAAAAAACTGCACTGATGCTGCAGATTCAACTTGAGCTGTTCTCTGTGAGAGTGTGCATTTTGGGGGTGGTTTTTCCTTGCTTTTCTTTTTGTGTGC
The DNA here is from genome assembly GCA_009733165.1 of Naja naja. Taxonomy (NCBI): domain Eukaryota; kingdom Metazoa; phylum Chordata; class Lepidosauria; order Squamata; family Elapidae; genus Naja; species Naja naja. Next base: position 67,879,835 of record CM019149.1, read on the forward strand.
CCTTACGTCTGTCACAATTCTTGGCAATCTCTAAATCCCTGCAGTTTTCTTGGCAACATTTTCGGAAGTGGTTTGCCCTTGCCTTCTTTCTAGGGTTGAGAAAGTGACTAACCCAAAGTCACCCAGCTGGCTTCATGCCTAAAGCGGGATTAGACCTGACAGTTTCCCAGTTTCTAATCCAATGCCTTTAATCATAACACCAATCTGGCTCTTTTTTTTTTCTTATGAGGATTCTTCTTTTTAAGATTTTCTGTTTTAGTCTGTTGTATACTATCCAGAGTTACAAAAACAAGCTGGGATGAATATCTGGTGATTACAAGAAAAAAAAATCCATACTGCCATCCATAATGGAAGTAGTATGCCCCTACCTTTTTCTGGGATACAACATGACAAGACACGCAAAACAGCATAAAATAAAGAAAATTTTATAGCTTTGTAATTAAAAAAAACAATCAGCAAAACGTTGTGCTAATATTCAATAATCAAGTTATGCAATCTTAAAAGACTGTGACCAGAAACTAATAATGATGGTAAGAAAATCTTCAATTGTTTTTTTTTTACAGAAAATTGACATCACTGTTTGATGATTGACTTTTAGAACAACCTTACATATGATTGTCCTGGAGGAGGCCACCCAATTTTTCTGTCACCTCTTAGAATCTTCATAGGGTCAATGGGAAAGGGAAGGTTTCCTGATGAGAAAAGGATCTTATTAATTTCATCTGAAAGAAGAAGGTTAACTGTCCAATCTTAACTCAGAAGTTTTGGTCCTCTTTTTGTACTGAAAAGGTATATATGTATGCATGTATGTATGTATTATTACAATAATAACAACTAATACAAACTGAACTTGGGAAAGAGAATAGAAAGAAAAAATACATAATACAGAAAAAAGATTAAGAATGTGTGTGTGTGTGTGTGTGTGTGTGTGTGTATCTTCCAACCTTCATCACAACACATATAAATGAATTTAACAACTCCACTTAAGTTTCAACTGTCAGCTTAATAGAGCTGTCAGAGCCAAACTGGATCTTCAGAGGCTTTGATGAAGACAGGAAGATAGAAATAGGAGAGAGAAGCCTTGAAATTAGATTAATAAACTATAAGGAACAACACTATTTCACTGCATGCACTCTTTATCACAAAACCCTTCCTTCTGAGGGAACACTAAAGTCTGGAGTATAGTAAGGCAGAAGATACACAGCTTAAATTTAATCACACAAGAGTATGAACTAAGCTAATTAAAAAACCAAATCTGCAGTCTGAAAATCCAATCAAAAGCCACCAAGCCGATCTCTCCCTTCAAAAAATATTGTCACTTGCAACTTCACGTCTGATTAAGATACTGGAAACAAGGCACAGATCTGAGTGCTCACTCTCATAACTCTGTTTCCACCACTAAACACACTTCTCTTTCATTGCTTAACTTGCATTTCTGCATATTTGTTCATAAATCAGTTCTGTGACTTTATTTATTAATTAATTTTATTTGCTGCCCATCTTGCCGTGGGGCTACTCTGTACAATGAAATGGGGGGGAAGGGAGAATGATTAAAAAATGTAAACAGAACAACAAAGGAATAAAACACTAAAAATAAACAATCAAGGTACAACAATATGACATTAAAATGATGGGCGGAGGAGGAGCAGGAAGCACAAGGTCAGTATGGTCAGCTAATTAGTCTAGTGGCCACCTCCAGTGATATACTCCCCTGTTAGGTTTCCAAGCCAACTGGCAGAGCAAGTCTTCTTGTCCTTGTGGAAGGATAGGAGGGTGGGGCCAAACCTTACCCCAAAGGGGTGGAGTTACAGCAGAGAAGACTTTGCTAGAAATCAACCACAGGTAAAGCACAAGTAATGCATTAAAAAAGAACACTCCTTCAGACAACTGCAAGAGCTCATCATCAAATTTTACTTAGCCCTAATAGGCTACTATACAATACTGGCTTCTTTTAGAATCTTTTTCAACTTCCCTGACTAAACACTCAGTTCTGGTTTCCATCTGAACCTTAACAACTGGGTCCAATCCTGCTCACCACCTTTTTTAGGCTGAGTCAAGGTTAGTTTATCTACTGCCCTTACATTAAGGTCAAGTAACATATGCAGGGGTGGGATCCGACAGGGTTAACTACCGTTTGTGGTGATTTACGATGTTTTACGATGTTTGGTGATTTACGATGTGCTTCTCTGCATGCTGCGCACGCGCCTGTAAATCTTCGTCAGCAGCGTTTGAAGCAACATTTTGTTCCTGCTTTTCCACCGCAGTTGTGCCTTGCACAGCAGCTGAAAAAGCAGGAAATAAAGATCAGGTAAGAGCTCAGGTGGGTGGGTGGGGCAAAACAGCAGCAGACATAGAACCGGTTCTATGTCTGCTGCTCTTCAGAACTACCGGTTCTACAGAGCCAGACAGAACCGGTAGAAACCCACCCCTGAACCTTGACTTTAGTCTTCTAATCAGGTTCTTTCTTCATCGTATGAGCAAATCCTAATGGAGAAGGACTGACTGATCACATGCCATCTAAACAGAATTTATATTAGAGGAAAAAATCATAGTCCTGCTTGAATAACAATATACGCTCCTGGGACATTCATTCTTCTGTTTGGAAAGGGGGAAAAATCATTATCTCTCTGAAAGAAAGTGACAATCAAAACAGATGGCATATTTTGTAGAACTCCAAGTTTCCTTTCATTGCATTCAAGATTGAGCACTGTTGTCCAGATCCTATATGTCCAGGAAAGCAAAGGCACGTTGACTTAAATACCTTGATTTAATCAACACTGAGATGAATAGACTTGGTTTCTCAACTAGCTTGACAATGCTGGAGCGCTTATTCTGCTTAAATGAGAATGCATAAGCATAAAAGAGAATGCTTAGAGGAAAAACAAATCTGATAGTAAGAGCAATTAATCAATGCAATAGTTTACTTCTTGGGGTTGTGGATGCTCCCTCACTGGAGTTTTTCAAGAATACACTGGACAACTATTTGATTGGGATGATATAAGGCTCTTGCCTTGAACAGGGGGCTGGATTAGAAGACTTCTGAGGTCCTTTCCAGCCCTATAATTCTGTGAAAATAAAACTAGCTAGGGCAGGCACTCTACAATATTGACTGGCTTCCCATTCATATCAAAACTACCATCATGTGGCCATTCACCAAAGACAGTCCTAATAGTGGGTGGAGACAAATATAGAGATCAGCCTCACAGGGGCAGACAAATCCTTAGTGTTCCAAAGTATCTCCTTGTCTGAAGCCAGAGATCTCCAAACTTGGCAACTTTAAGACTTGTGGATTTCAACTCCAAGAATTCCTCAGCCAGCTGAGGAATTCTGGGAGTTGAAGTCCACAAGTCATAAAGCTGCCAAGTTTGGGACCCTGTCTTAAGCCAACATGAATAATTTTTATGATAAAAAAGATGAGACTTGCTACACAGACATTGGAAAACAAGAGAAATTTTATCGCTGTTAAGAGTGCCTCTGAAATATTCCTGAAGGCAGGAAGACTTTTATCATCTCACCTTTCTTCAAATTTAGAGAAAATACTCTTAAACGACACAGATCCTTGCCACACCTTCCTGAAATAACTTTAACTAGTGAAAAGTTTTGGATCCTGCCAGTAATAACAGCCCAGAAATATCCCTTAATTTTGTTGACTCATGCTTTTCCTCATATTATTTGATGATGTTTATGTTTGTGAAAGAATGGGAACGCTGAGGACAAATCACACCCAACTATTGAACCAATGTAAGCAAATACAAAATAGGTTGGGGGAGAGAACTGAGAAAACTCAGCTCATAAAGCCTTGAAGGTTAGAAACTACCAGATGTGGGAATCTCCAGCAGGGAGAATAAGGGGTGTCAGAGTCAGAATGATGCAACCCTGTCCCCTTTTGTATATGTCAGAGGTCTCCAAACTTGGCAACTTTAAGACTTGTGGACTGCAACATAGCTGGCTGGAGAATTCTGGGAATTGAAGTCCACAAGTCTTAAAGTTGCCAAGTTTGGGGACCCCTGATATATGCATTTTGATATCACATGCAAATATGAAAGGGGCGGAGCTTGCCATATAATGCATGATCTTGTTACTTGATGAAAGGAGTACGACCTGGCTGTTGACCAATCCCACCCTCATTTTACAATAGGAGTTTTCTCTTGCACTGAAATCACAAATCATATTGTTTTGGCTACTTCCATACAGCACTTCAATCCTATTAAAAATTCTGTCCTACTTTTAAAACGCAGCATTCCTTTAATCCAAACCTTGTTTGCAATCAAAGATTTTTTTTCTTTATTCCTTATCTTGTGAAACCAAACTACATAGTCTGAAAATAATCATCTTTCTAGCACTCTTTCTACACCAGATGCAACACTAGTTGCAAACCAGCTGAAAGTGTAGCATGAAGTGGCTACTGCAGCTGCAAAGAGAATTGGCTCAGGACACAGAGATCCAACAGCTATTGTAACTAATAGATCTTGACCAATAGATCTTGATTTCAAAAAGAGCTGCAATGACTGAGTATAATGAGCCACCTGACAGCCAAGTCTCCACAGCGTAGACAAGCATGAATAACTTTCATTTTTCCATATTGCAGTGAAAAAAATATAGAATCAATTGCTTTCACATGAATTTTCTTCCATATAAAGTTGGCCCATATAATTACGTCACTGTTTGTACTTATATGATGTACTGTAGACTTTCAAGTCACTGTTTGTACTTATATGATGTACTGTAGACTTTCAAGTCACTGTTTGTACTTATATGATGTACTGTAGACTTTCAAGGCAAATGAACATTCCCCTCTCCATTTCTTCTGACAAAACAAGAGAGACTTCTTTGAGGGCTACATCAACCCATCTTCATTTCATTGTTGATGACAACCATCATGGCAGGCAAAAGTACAATGTCTTATCTTTCTCTATCAGAAAGAATATATTAGTAGTCTATAAATAGGGCGGCATTTTCCCAATATCGTCTTGCAAACAGATTCTATATGGTGATGGTAAAATAAATAAATAAAAATGAAATAGATCTTCATATAATATTCTGCCCCAACCAGGCATTTACCAGTTCAGTTGAACATGAACATGGGAGGGAAGGAGGGCACATATATGAATAATGGAAACAAAACCAAAACAACCAGCATGCTGGAATCTGTGATGCCAATATTTTCGGAAGGTATAAGATTGTCAAATATTAACTTAAAATACGAAATTTGGAACAGATCCAATTTTCCATTTAGTAATTACATGTTTTATTATTAACATAACGTATGAGCTGTTTAACCTAACAGTAAGACCCTCATTTGTTACACTGGATTTTCTTTCGTATTCAGCAACTATTCCCTTTCTTGACACAAAGAATAAATCCATTTCTCCCAAGGAAGCTTTTAAATTGATTTTGTTATTACTTCATATATAACTTTAGTCTCCTACAATAAATTATTCTGTCTCAGATAAAAGCTTCTATTGCAGTTGACTTCCAAAGGAGATACGGTGAACGGAAGATAGTTCTGCGGAGCCAATGACTGCAGGAACAAAGGAACCAGTCTAGTCACTTGGAACCCTTGTGGATAAGGAGAGGGCAGGAGATTGTCTACATGGGCTCTGGATGGCTACTTTTTCCAAGGAGACTGAAGGACAGCAATTTTCCATAGGTTTGAGTGCTGGAAGATAATGGAATTCGCAAACATTTTAAAGCACACTAAATTCACAAACCTCACTTTATAATTACCTTTGCAAATTGCCTATTAAGATTTTTTAAGCTATTAGACCTTTAGAATGATAAGTTTGAAGAGTCTTCATTGGGTGAAGTTATCTTCAACTGTGAACAAAAGACAAAATCAAATATAAGCTTAAGAACTTAAAGAATCTGAAATAAAGAGCAAAAAGCTAAATAAGATTTTGATCTTGGAAAGCTATAAATAGACAATGGGACTAGATAAATTTGAATACTGAAACTTTTACATTCGGATTTTGTAGTTAATTATAAAGAACAAGAGCTTCTTGTGGGCAATAGATCTGTTTTGGTTTTTGGAAGACATAAGAGATATAAATAATTTCATAATTTATAAACTGGACCCTACAGAAGAATAAAGATTTAGTTTTTAGTCTGCCTATCAAATGCAAAATTTTATGCTAGCCTATCAAATACAAAATGATATAACAATGAGAATACTGAAGGAGATATTTGAAGAATGGAGTGAAAAATTAGTAGCTACCTTACCAACTATGACAGTAGTCACGTCCAAAAGGTGTTATTGAAGAAATGACAGATATAGAATAAATTTTATCTGACAAGTTAAACAATAGATGTACTACTAACAAGCCAAGATAATGACTTAGAAAAGGATACTTCACTGGATCTAAAAAAAAAATTAGCTGACTCAGATGGCAGCAAGGTGGAGGTGGGGTACTGGTATGGACTGGTACTATTAAAGATGAGTTAGTTGGACTTTTTTGGTTGAAGATGGATTCAAAATCAACTCCCAAACCTACTGCCAGTTTTTGGAAGACATTTCTTCAAGCAGTGGTACAGGAAAAAGTCTGCATTTTTCAAGAAGACCATGATTTTTATGCAGAACAATGCTCCATTGCATGCATCAAAGTACTCCACTGGGTGGCTAGCCAGTAAAGGCCTCAAAGCCTCAAGTTCCCCTTTGGGGGAAGTGAGGCGGGATATAAATCAATCAATCAATCAATCAATCAAATAAATAAATAAATAAATATGAAAGAATGACATGGCCCACTTCCTCACCTGACCCACACCCTATTGAGAACTTGTGGGCCCCTTCTGAAATGGAATATTTAGGGTGAAGGAAAACAGTACACGTCTCTGAACAGTGTCTGGGAGACTGTGGTTGCTGCTGCACAAAAAGTTGATTGACAACAGATCAAGAAACTGACAAACTCCATGAATGGAAGGCTTATGACTGTTACTGAAAAGAAGGGTGGCTATATTGGTCACTGATTCTTTTGTGCGTGAAATGTCAGAAATGTTTATTTGTACATTTTGAGTTGTTTATTATTCTCACTTTAAAAGATGCAAATAAATGAGTGAGATGGGCAAAATTTTCATTTTTCATTTAGTTGCATAATAATTCTGCATACTAATAATTGACCAATAATTGGGCACACATAGATATTCTCCAAAACCTCACGTTTACCTTCTTAAATGTTCAGGTTTGAGGTTTATTAATATTTTGGATTGACCAAGAGTGCTGTAGTTGTTCAATAATGAAATTAGTCCTCCAAAATATAACTTGCCTAATAATTGTGCAGAGTGTAGAAGCATGTCTAATGACTCCAGGCAATTAACCTGATGCTACAGCCAAGGTCATACTTCATAGTCTCAGCAACAGCACCTGATAGCTCCATTGTGCCTTCCAATGCCAGTTACATCAAATCATGTATACAAAATATTGGCTAACACCTCAGGCACAAAAGGTTGGCTTTAAACATTAAATATTGGCAATATTGCTACAGCTGTAGAAATGTAGTTCATTTTATGGCATTTGTGCACTCATTCACCTCAATTATTATATTGAAGGAAATAAAAATAAAGATGCAACTCTATTTTTAGCTATTTCTAAAGATGTGTATCAGAATGGGTGGGAAGGTGCTCTTGACTAAATCAGCAGTGTTGTAAGAAAAGCAGGCATTTATTTTCTCCCTAAACCATAGAAAGAATGAAAACAGACCCACTGAAGCTGCCATCTTCCCCATGGGGAAAGTTGCTAATGCTTTCCCCCTTGAAAGGAATAGCAGTTTAAGGAAAAGCAATCATTCTAGGGTACTGAATCCCTCTCTTCAGTATCTAATGAGATAATGCTACAATTTCTTAAGATGTCTAGTGCAACATGTCAACTGCAAAATACAAGTGTGCCCAATTTTGCCCTGAAAAACGAATATATAGATCTCAAAGGCCTGATGGAATACAGTATCTATCCCATGCTAGATCATAATGCTGTGGTTCAATCATCACACTAAAGCACAACCAATTATAAAATGCATGAGCAAGAACATGTTGCAACAAGCCCCCTCTCCTTCTTACTAAGGAAGAAAACATTCAGATTATTTTGCACTCCTGTAAACCACATGTTACTGTTTCATATGGGCTTGGAAATACAGTGAAGATAACCTATAGTTATTTTAAATAAGGTAGATTTAATGACTAGCATGGCTTTTCAAAACAAAATATAGCTAGCCCTAATTATAGTTGCAGAATGCAGAGAACAAACGAATGCAAGAGGGAAGAGGGTGAAACAAGAGTCCAAGGTTTACTGTCGCCCTCCCAAATGCTCTCTAGGATTGAATGCAGGGTCTGCATTTTAAAACGCCTGTATGGGATAAACTCATTCCAAAACTTGAGGTCGAGGATGGCTCGCCATTCCCCCAATGCTTTTGGGACCACAAAGAGCTGAGAGTAAAAGCCAAGCCCTCGTTGAGCCACTGGAACCAGTTGAATGGCCCTTATGTCCACCAGGTGTTGGATGGCTGATTCCATAAGGGCCCGTTTCAAACTATCCCGAGATACGGGACAGTTCACAAAAAATTTTGGGGGTGGCGAGAGGAACTCTAGCTGCAAATCTGACCTCACCATACTGAGTACCCAGGTGTCTGACGTTGACTCCTCCCAGCTGGAGGTGAAGAATGCCAAATGACCTCCGATGGAGGGGGAGAATGGATTGTTACTTGGAGCATCAGAATGACCTCCTCCTCCACAAAAGGGCCGTTTACACGTATTCTGTTGTTGTCTGCCAGATGCCTCTAGGTGTTGTTCTTGCCGTGAGGAGTACACCCTCTGGGGTCAGGAAAAACAAGTATTAGGCTTGGCCCAGAAAGAAGGACAGAAGTAAGGAGCTGGGTGGTAGTCTGCTCTCTTTCCTGTCGAAGAAAGAACCTTCCTCTTGCTCTTGGCTTCGATGAGGTAAGGTTCTAGGGTGTCACCGAACAGCTTATCACCTATGGAGGGAGCTGAAGCCAGCTTTCACTTTCGGTGAGATTCAGACTGCCAATTTCACAGCTACAAGAGCTGTCTCGCAGCCACCGAGGCGCCATGGCCCTGGAGGCGAACTTTGCCAAATTGAGAGTGGCGTCCGCCGTGAATTCCGCTGCTGCGATAATCCTGTTCAGATCCTGATGCAATCTGAAATCTGTTGGTGGTGGCCGATCTTGTAGTTGATGGAACCAGCAGAGCGAAACTCTTGTGAAAAGCAATGCTGCAGTCAAGTCCCGGACAGCCCGAGCTGCAGCCTAGGGAGTGCGCTTGAGCATCTGCTCAGATCGTTTGTCCTTGGCCTTGAGTACATCCTCTGGCTCTGTAGGAGCACCCGAAGAGGAAAATGAGGCTACGACTGTAGCATCAACAGAGGGCACAGCAAGAGCACTTGCCAAGGAGGGGCCGACATTATAGAATTGCCTATCATGAGATGAGGGGCGAGGCCCTGCAGCAGGGGAGGCACACTGCTCTTTAACCAGGTCGAGAAACAACAGAGGAGAGGGGAGAACCTCCGTATCGACTATTGGCTTGGAGAAAAGAGAGTCCCCATGGCCAGAAGGAACCCCTTGTGGTTCAGGTGTCACCTCCTCAGGAGTCAGCTGGGCGGTGACCAGAGTCTTGTGGTGGTTTAAGGAGTAGTTTAAATAAAGAAGGTTTAAAGACCGCAGCTGAGGGAAGTTGTTCAGGCTGAAAATCCTCCTCATCTGATAATTTTTGGTCTCTGGTCTCTCCTTCTTCTTGCTCAGACCCTGAGGAATGACTGCAACCGGAGGGGTTGGTATAATCCCTCTCCTCATAATCTCTCCAATCTGAGTGGGTAGAAGGTCCACTATACTCCTGATGTCAGGGAAACCCCCTCTGCTGAGGAGGAATGCCTTGGGAATAGGCTGGAAATAGAGCCTGACCCCCTGTAAAGGGCGAAGAAACTGTTGAAACCCTTCTGCCTGATGGCTACAGATACCATATCTCAAATCTCATTGGGTCTGCTGCCCATGGATGGGGCAGCTGCGCGAAGGCCCGCAGCCATGGGGGTAAAGGTAGCCTCAGGCCTAGGCCTCAAGCTACCCTGGATGATCTGTTGCTGAGAAAATTGGGCCCAAATCTGCTTAAATCCTGGGGACAGAATTGTTCCTCAATTCTTTCCGGGGACCAAGATGGGAAGTGGCTGGTGGAGGTAGCTACTCCCCCTCCCCTTCCTGGAGGCACCCTCTGGGCAAACCTGTAATTTCCCAGGAGGGGGAGCTTGTTGCAATTGCCCTCTCATTTGCTCCAGGGTCTTTGCAAACTGCCTCTCCAAGGCAGCATGCCTCCTCATTTCGGCCCTGAGTTCGGCCTTGGATGTCTTCTTGGGTGCCAGGACCTTAGCCCTGATCTTTGCAGCAACCTCTCTTTGTGCAGATTGGATTTGTTGCCTCTTTTTTTCTTGTAGGCCTGAGGGCCATTGTCTTCTAGGCCCGAGAGTTCTGCCTGGGCCGTCTTCTTCCATGATGTAAATAGGCATAGCACAGGAGGTGCTGGGAGCAACCCTCATATATAGAGAGCAACACTCTCTATTTAGGACTGCCCTTGCATACCATCCGGAGATTGCAGTTGGTGCAGAATGCGGCCGCGCGGGTGGTGATGGGAGTTACCCGGTTCTCCCATGTTACCCCCCTCCTGCGTGGCCTGCATTGGTTGCCGATGCGCTCGGTGAGATCAAGGTTTTAGTTTTAACATTCAAAGTCCTACCGACATGGGTCCCCAATATCTGAGGGCGTCTTCTTCCAATAGCTAGCTCCCGCCGCTCTGTGCAGGCTCATAGGCAAGGACTCCTCGGGGTTCCATGTGCGGTCCAATGCCGGTTGGTACTTCCCCGACGAGCCTTCTCTGTTGCCCCCGACCTCTGGAATCAACTGCCTCTGGAGTCTCCCTGGCCCTGATCTCCGCACCTTCACGCAAAAAACTTGGTTGTTTGACCAACCTGGGCTGTGATCCTCCTTTGGGGAGGGATGGGTTTTAATGTATTTTATTGTACTGTTGTGTCTTATATTTGGGCTTGTTGGTTTAATGTCTTTTTAAATATTTATTGTTCTGTGTTTTTAGTTGTGAGTCACCGAGTCTTCGGAGATGGGGCGGCATACAAGTTCAAATATAAATAAATAAATAAATATATGTGCTGCCTATTATAGGGTCTTAATTTGGAGCAACCAAAAAATAAATTGGTTTCTGGGTTGGAGCTCCTGCAGTCAGGCCAATTAAAAATGGCTGCCCACCATGCGTTATGGCCAACAGCTCTTAAAATGGCCGCTCGCTTGTGTAGTGGTCTAAAGAGACCAGCCCATGCTCTTTAGGCCAAAAAATGAACCCCAAGCGACAAACTCAGGGAAAAACAGCCACAATCAACAAGAAGAGCTATTATCAGCCGCTCTGATCTCCGCGATCCCAGCTGCCCGATTTTGCTGGGGAGAGCTGCAAGGGAGGCTTGTTAGACACTCCCTGTACTTACAGCCTCCCCGGAGCTCATATGCAGCGTCGACTCCTCAGCGCTGCAGGAGAGCGGGTCCCCACTCTCCTGGAGGCTCAGCTCCACTGGATCCCCGGGAGCTGTGCAAGAAGACTGATCTTCTCTTTTATATCCCTAGCTGCTGGAACTAAGAACACTGACTGCTTCCAAGACACAAGCTCAAACAACAAAAGGAGCTGAGCCAAAGCTGGGGGGCCAGCTAAGGGCTGACTTTTTATATAGAGGCAGACTCAGGTCTATGACATCATAGAGAAGAGTCTAACCCATCCTGGACTCTCGAAGCAGTGTGAATGAGAACATTTGATTTTTAATAAATTTTCAAAGACAGGAACTTTAGTCTGGAGGGGTATGGGGGAAAGGAATCCAAATATCTTTATTCTGTATGGTTATTCCAACCAACCCTTTGATTATACGGTCATCTTCCTTTCTTGAGTTTAGCACAGATGATGTCAAGGAAAGTAAAGGATTTTTAAAAATTACTCTCCTATCAGAAGGCTAGCTATTATTTTTCCATCTCTTATCAATTAAATACAGAGACAATAGTGTCACCACTACACTAATTCTAAAAAACTCCAGGAGCATCTAAGATGGTCTTCTCCCATAAGGAAGCACTAAATGTGCATTTTTCATAAGGGCCTTAAATCTATAGACTCTATATTTTTAAATTTACTTCTGAACTATTAGATTTGGCATCCATACAAAATTTCGTGCTTACATAACTTTATCTTTTGTTTCTCTGAGTTTGATGATAATAAGCTCCAAACATGCACATACAATATACAGTAATGATCTTTTTTTCAGAGTGTCCATATTTCATTTATTTTTCTATTTTACAATTATCATGTTTTTGCCTGTCTTACAGAAATGTAAAAGCATACAATCTGTACTGGAAGAGTTCCACATTCAAAAGGCGTCCACTTCAAATGTGAAAAAAAAAGGAATGTGTTCTGAGATTACAATAGGATCAGGACACTTCCTATGAAGTCAAAGCAGCAATTTTTAATTCGAAACAGGAAATTTCTAGAACCAAATGCTTTGCATTCAAAACATTTTGCACATCTCTGCAGAAGTGGCTTCAGGAAACAATAACTACAAATAAAATATGGAGAAAAAAAGAAAGCATGCTAATAAGTAACACACAGCCAATAAAAACCAGAAATGAAAGTATAACAAAAGAGAACATTGCCAGTAGAGAAAAGAGAAACCTAAAAGTTAAAATAAACCTAAGGTAGATCCAGCCAGGAAATAGTCTCCACTAGAAATACCAGAATTCTATTAATATAGACTATAATTAACAAATCTTGAAAGCCTAACAGAATTTCTCCTTCCTTCCCTCATATGGCAAAGAAAGTCAAGGTCAGGCAATGTTGAGTTTCTTTCTCATGTTTTTCTGTTTTCCCAGGCAAAGCTGTGTTATAATGGTTGTCATATATTTTCATCATGGCCATCTCTGAACTCCTTACATCAAGTTGGGGTGACAGGAATGTTTATATTGAGAATACACAACTACAAAAGAAGTATTCTCCTACATTTCCATCAATCACTGTTTTGAAAACCTTGAAATGTTATCAGCAAATCTTGAGGAGCACTCAGATTTGTACAGAGTGAGACAAACTAAGCATTATCTTTAGGTCTTGAATTACACCCCAAAATGAATGACATGCAGTGTAATTAAAAGTATAAAAGGGGAATCTAATAATAGCTGAAGCATATTGTGGCAATTGAAGTTTTAAATTGGACATGATAATATACAGCAACTCAATAATTATATATCTAATGCATGTGCAATCATAACCAGACTGAACTATATTGAGCAAGATGTAATTCTAAGGCTGGTTAAACCGCCTATGGTCATAGCTGCCTTCTAGAATTGTATAGTTTAGACCAAAAGTATTCTTAAATGTGATGCATTACTATTTACAATATTTAAATGAAGCAGCTGGGAGAGATACCTAAGCCCAACTTTACAAGATGGTCAATAGGTGGTTAAATCCAGCAGTTGTTATAAAATGTATTTGGGACTAAATATAAATAAACTCCAAAGATATGTATAGGTTTGGCGATGGTACATCCATCATATTCAGTAGCTGTCAACTATGGCAGATGGTATTAAAATGAGGATGGGAAAATACTAAGAATATACCTGAAGCAAAGCTCTAGAATTGAAAACTTGAAAACAACAGAGAAAAAATTGCCAACTTTTAGGAATATTTTTCTGAGGAAAAGCTGCCATTTGTCATCCAAAATGGAGTAAGCATAGACTAAGAAATTAAACTAATATTGGCCTCAGCAATAAATTTAGAAGGGCTCAAGGAATAACCAAAAGAAAAATAAAAATAAAATAAAAGGAATTGGGGCAAAGACTATTTTTCTTTCAGAACACAAGCAAATATATATGTCACACTTTCTTTCTAGGCAAAATATGTAGATGCTCTATCATATAATTTAACTAGCAGGACAGTGCATAGCTCTCTTTGCTCTTCAATTGTCCAAACTAATACTCTACTATTGAGTTAAGGCTCTTAAAATCAGAGAATACTGAGGGGCATAATGCACAATCCTACCTTGCTTTCTCTTCTCATTCATGTTCATTTATATGAATCCCAAACAAGAACAGTTGTTTACATAACTTAAGGCTGAACTGACAGTGATGCTTGTCATGTAGTTTGCCCATGCATGAATGATTTTCCTTTCTCAAACATCTGCTATGTGGGAGGCAGTGAACTGGATCAGCACTAGAGCAGAGAGAAGAGTCGGTCCTGGCGTAGCTTCACACCAAAACTGCCACTTATTGGTGGGGAAGGAGGACCACCTACATAAAGGCAAACTGTGCTCTTCCATTAAGTCCCCTCAAACCCAGAAGAACCACATCCAATTTCCAGCAATAGGACAAAAACACTTTAGCCCAAAGGGCACCTGATGCAAAGAAAATGCTCATTTCCATGTTTATGCTCTCCTTAGGACTTCTTTACTAAATACACCCTCACATTAGCAAAAAGGGTGTTATCACTCATCACTCTGATTCCTATTTGGGCTGAAGCAATCTGTTCTTTCACTTTCCATAATTGCAAACTTGTCTGACTTGGCTATAATTACTGCCACTATTGCTACAACATTTGTTCATGCTTAGCCAACTGGCCCCCTCATCAGCAGTTGAGCAGGCCTATTATTAGCCTCTTTCTATTATATTTTACATCAGAGAAATAGACTTGCTACAGCCAAAGCAGCTCTCCCATGCATTTATTATGTTGCACTATTTCCACAGATGCAAAATGGCTGCTTCAAAAATCTTCCCCAGCGAAATGCCAAATTATTGGTACATATGGACACACATGTACAGGCATGTACATTCAGAAACATAATAAAATACTGACGACAACATTCAAGTTGTCCCTTTGTAGGGGCTATCAATCAAGGTAATATCTGAGAATAATTGCAAGATAGATCCTTCTCTTATCTCTCAACTCACAAATTCACCACCACCACCACCATTTTACATGTGACAATATACCTTCGGCTTCAGTGTGCTACATGGATTCTCCCCATGGCAAATAGTTGTGTAAGATTTACAGTGGAGTTATAATATGTTAGAAATTGGTGATGGGAAACCATTACAAGCTTTAAATGTTTGAATATATCAGGAGTAAATGAGAAGTCTTGCCATCATTCATGTTTTTGTAGTTCACCAAGACATTTTGGTAGTATGTGGCATAAATAAATAATATTTGGTTTTGTTTCAACCATATGCAAGTTCTACTTAATAACATTAAAATTAATACCTCTTTGATTCCCCTTCTGCAATGAAATGTTGGAGTAAGACCTTAATATCCTTCATTTCACATGCCAGCAAAATAATGCTTAGGATCATCCATTGCAAATTAGATCCCTACATGGAAAAAGAGATGCCAGATGTACAAGCTGGCTATAGAAAAGGCAGAGGAACACTGTTGATATATGCCAGATAACTGAGAAAGCCAAAGAATACCAAAAAAAACACCAGTGTGTGCTTCATTGATTATAGAAAAGCCTTTAATTATATCAATCACTTCAAGCTGCGGAAAGTGCTCAGAAAAATGAGAATCCCAAAAGATCTCATTGTCCTCATGAGAAACTTATGTACAGGTCAGGAAGCCACAGTGTGGCCAGAACAAGGCAAAAAAGATTGGCTCCAGATTGGCAAACAAATTAGACATCATTACATGCTCCCTCCTTTTTTATTCAATGTTCTAAAAGTCAAAGAAGACAGTGAAAATATGGGATTAAATTAAATATAAATAAAGTAATGAGAACAGGTAGAAAACACAACCTTAGAACTGACAATGAAGATATCAAAGTAGTGGATAACTTCTGCCTTTTAGGATCAACTGTAAAGGAATAAGCAGTCAAGAAAAACTAGACTAGCACTTGGAACAGCAACCATGAAGGCCTTGGAAGAGATATTCAAATGCCAAATACCTGTCTATACCAGAGGTGGTATTAAGCAGGTTCTGACCAATTCTGGAGAACCGTAGCTGAAATTTTCAGTAGTTCGAGAACCGCAAATGCCACCTCTGACTGGAGATTTTACAGTATCCTTCCCTGCCATGCTCACCAAGCTATGCCCACAGAATCCGTTAGTACAAAAATTGAATCCCACCACTAGTCTATACCTACAAAATCAGAATCATGCAAGCCACAGTATTCCCTGTGACACTATACCAGACTAAAAGTTAGACTTTAAAAATGCAGGATTGGAAGAATGTTCAATTATGGTGTTGGAGAATACTATGAACAGGCAAGAAAACAAACAAATGGATCATCTAAAAAAAAACCAATCCAGACTTCTCACCTGAGGCAACAAATAATCAGGCTTAAATTATCCTATTTTGGACACATTATGCAATGACCTGATTCTCTAAAGCTGAGTAAGGCAGAAGGAAAAAGAAGGAAGATCAGCAAAAAGATGGATGGCCTCACAACAGCAATTGGTGCACAATTAGGAGACCTGAAATACCAGGTTAGGGATTGTGGAGGAAATCTATTTAGGCAGCTATTTAGGCAGTTTTCTAAACCTGCCCCTAATATAAGACCCACCTCAAAATAAGACCTAGTGTAAATCTCCAGTTCCAGGAAGACTTTTCAGGGAGCAAACTGCACCCGCCAAACACCCCCACCACACTCACACCCACTATTTGGCACCATAAATATATAAGACTCCATCCGAAAATAAGACCTAGTGTGTTTTTGGGAGCCAAAAAAATATA
>CM019149.1:67897574-67975041 GCA_009733165.1 Naja naja
TATGTGCTGCCTATTATAGGGTCTTAATTTGGAGCAACCAAAAATAAATTGGTTTCTGGGTTGAGCTCCTGCAGTCAGGCCAATTAAAATGGCTGCCCACCATGCGTTATGGCCAACAGCTCTTAAAATGGCTTCAGCTTGTAGTGGTCTAAAGAGACCAGCCCATGCTCTTTAGGCCAAAAAATGAACCCCAAAGCAAACTCAGGAAAAACAGCCACAATCAACAAGAAGAGCTATTATCAGCCGCTGATCTCCGCGATCCCAGCTGCCCGATTTTGCTGGGAGAGCTGCAAGGGAGCTTGTTAGACACTCCTGTACCTACAGCCTCCCCGAGCTCATATGGCGTCGACTCCTCAGCTGCAGAGAGCGGTCCCCACTCTCCTGGAGGCTCAGCTCCACTGGATCCCGGGAGCTGTGCAAGAAGACTGATCTTCTCTTTTATATCCCTAGCTGCTGGAACTAAGAACACTGACTGCTTCCAAGACACAAGCTCAAACAACAAAGGAGCTGAGCCAAAGCTGGGGGCCAGCTAAGGGCTGACTTTTATATAGAGAGCAGACTCAGGTCTATGACATCATAGAGAAGATAACCCATCCTGGACTCGAAGCAGTGTGAATGAGAACTAACCCATCTGGACGGCAGCACCTCCCACTTCTTGCTGGGGAGAATGAGAACATTTGATTTTTAATAAATTTTCAAAGACAGGAACTTTAGTCTGGAGGGGTATGGGGAAAGGAATCCAAATATCTTTATTCTGTATGGTTATTCCAACCAACCCTTTGATTATACGGTCATCTTCCTTTCTTGAGTTTAGCACAGATGATGTCAAGGAAAGTAAAGGATTTTTAAAAATTACTCTCCTATCAGAAGGCTAGCTATTATTTTTCCATCTCTTATCAATTAAATACAGAGACAATAGTGTCACCACTACACTAATTCTAAAAAACTCCAGGAGCATCTAAGATGGTCTTCTCCCATAAGGAAGCACTAAATGTGCATTTTTCATAAGGGCCTTAAATCTATAGACTCTATATTTTTAAATTTACTTCTGAACTATTAGATTTGGCATCCATACAAAATTTCGTGCTTACATAACTTTATCTTTTGTTTCTCTGAGTTTGATGATAATAAGCTCCAAACATGCACATACAATATACAGTAATGATCTTTTTTCAGAGTGTCCATATTTCATTTATTTTTCTATTTTACAATTATCATGTTTTTGCCTGTCTTACAGAAATGTAAAAGCATACAATCTGTACTGGAAGAGTTCCACATTCAAAAGGCTCCACTTCAAATGTGAAAAAAAAGGAATGTGTTCTGAGATTACAATAGGATCAGGACACTTCCTATGAAGTCAAAGCAGCAATTTTTAATTCGAAACAGGAAATTTCTAGAACCAAATGCTTTGCATTCAAAACATTTTGCACATCTCTGCAGAAGTGGCTTCAGGAAACAATAACTACAAATAAAATATGGAGAAAAAAAGAAAGCATGCTAATAAGTAACACACAGCCAATAAAAACCAGAAATGAAAGTATAACAAAAGAGAACATTGCCAGTAGAGAAAAGAGAAACCTAAAAGTTAAAATAAACCTAAGGTAGATCCAGCCAGGAAATAGTCTCCACTAGAAATACCAGAATTCTATTAATATAGACTATAATTAACAAATCTTGAAAGCCTAACAGAATTTCTCCTTCCTTCCCTCATATGGCAAAGAAAGTCAAGGTCAGGCAATGTTGAGTTTCTTTCTCATGTTTTTCTGTTTTCCCAGGCAAAGCTGTGTTATAATGGTTGTCATATATTTTCATCATGGCCATCTCTGAACTCCTTACATCAAGTTGGGGTGACAGGAATGTTTATATTGAGAATACACAACTACAAAAGAAGTATTCTCCTACATTTCCATCAATCACTGTTTTGAAAACCTTGAAATGTTATCAGCAAATCTTGAGGAGCACTCAGATTTGTACAGAGTGAGACAAACTAAGCATTATCTTTAGGTCTTGAATTACACCCCAAAATGAATGACATGCAGTGTAATTAAAAGTATAAAAGGGGAATCTAATAATAGCTGAAGCATATTGTGGCAATTGAAGTTTTAAATTGGACATGATAATATACAGCAACTCAATAATTATATATCTAATGCATGTGCAATCATAACCAGACTGAACTATATTGAGCAAGATGTAATTCTAAGGCTGGTTAAACGCCTATGGTCATAGCTGCCTTCTAGAATTGTATAGTTTAGACCAAAAGTATTCTTAAATGTGATGCATTACTATTTACAATATTTAAATGAAGCAGCTGGGAGAGATACCTAAGCCCAACTTTACAAGATGGTCAATAGGTGGTTAAATCCAGCAGTTGTTATAAAATGTATTTGGGACTAAATATAAATAAACTCCAAAGATATGTATAGGTTTGGCGATGGTACACCCATCATATTCAATAGCTGTCAACTATGGCAGATGGTATTAAAATGGGGATGGGAAAATACTAAGAATATACCTGAAGCAAAGCTCTAGAATTGAAAACTTGAAAACAACAGAGAGAAAAAAATTGCCAACTTTTAGGAATATTTTTTCTGAGGAAAAGCTGCCATTTGTCATCCAAAATGGAGTAAGCATAGACTAAGAAATTAAACTAATATTGGCCTCAGCAATAAATTTAGAAGGGCTCAAGGAATAACCAAAAGAAAAATAAAAATAAAATAAAAGGAATTGGGGGCAAAGACTATTTTTTCTTTCAGAACACAAGCAAATATATATGTCACACTTTCTTTCTAGGCAAAATATGTAGATGCTCTATCATATAATTTAACTAGCAGGACAGTGCATAGCTCTCTTTGCTCTTCAATTGTCCAAACTAATACTCTACTATTGAGTTAAGGCTCTTAAAAATCAGAGAATACTGAGGGGCATAATGCACAATCCTACCTTGCTTTCTCTTCTCATTCATGTTCATTTATATGAATCCCAAAACAAGAACAGTTGTTTACATAACTTAAGGCTGAACTGACAGTGATGCTTGTCATGTAGTTTGCCCATGCATGAATGATTTTCCTTTCTCAAACATCTGCTATGTGGGAGGCAGTGAACTGGATCAGCACTAGAGCAGAGAGAAGAGTTGGTCCTGGCGTAGCTTCACACCAAAACTGCCACTTATTGGTGGGGAAGGAGGACCACCTACATAAAGGCAAACTGTGCTCTTCCATTAAGTCCCCTCAAACCCAGAAGAACCACATCCAATTTCCAGCAATAGGACAAAACACTTTAGCCCAAAGGGCACCTGATGCAAAGAAAATGCTCATTTCCATGTTTATGCTCTCCTTAGGACTTCTTTACTAAATACACCCTCACATTAGCAAAAAGGGTGTTATCACTCATCACTCTGATTCCTATTTGGGCTGAAGCAATCTGTTCTTTCACTTTCCATAATTGCAAACTTGTCTGACTTGGCTATAATTACTGCCACTATTGCTACAACATTTGTTCATGCTTAGCCAACTGGCCCCCTCATCAGCAGTTGAGCAGGCCTATTATTAGCCTCTTTCTATTATATTTTACATCAGAGAAATAGACTTGCTACAGCCAAAGCAGCTCTCCCATGCATTTATTATGTTGCACTATTTCCACAGATGCAAAATGGCTGCTTCAAAAATCTTCCCCAGCGAAATGCCAAATTATTGGTACATATGGACACACATGTACAGGCATGTACATTCAGAAACATAATAAAATACTGACGACAACATTCAAGTTGTCCCTTTGTAGGGGCTATCAATCAAGGTAATATCTGAGAATAATTGCAAGATAGATCCTTCTCTTATCTCTCAACTCACAAATTCCCACCACCACCACCATTTTACATGTGACAATATACCTTCGCTTCAGTGTGCTACATGGATTCTCCCCATGGCAAATAGTTGTGTAAGATTTACAGTGGAGTTATAATATGTTAGAAATTGGTGATGGGAAACCATTACAAGCTTTAAATGTTTGAATATATCAGGAGTAAATGAGAAGTCTTGCCATCATTCATGTTTTTGTAGTTCACCAAGACATTTTGGTAGTATGTGGCATAAATAAATAATATTTGGTTTTGTTTCAACCATATGCAAGTTCTACTTAATAACATTAAAATTAATACCTCTTTGATTCCCTTCTGCAATGAAATGTTGGAGTAAGACCTTAATATCCTTCATTTCACATGCCAGCAAAATAATGCTTAGGATCATCCATTGCAAATTAGATCCCTACATGGAAAAGAGATGCCAGATGTACAAGCTGGCTATAGAAAAGGCAGAGGAACACTGTTGATATATGCCGGATAACTGAGAAAGCCAAAGAATACCAAAAAAACACCAGTGTGTGCTTCATTGATTATAGAAAAGCCTTTAATTATATCAATCACTTCAAGCTATGGAAAGTGCTCAGAAAAATGAGAATCCCAAAAGATCTCATTGTCCTCATGAGAAACTTATGTACAGGTCAGGAAGCCACAGTGTGGCCAGAACAAGGCAAAAAGATTGGCTCCAGATTGGCAAACAAATTAGACATCATTACATGCTCCCTCCTTTTTATTCAATGTTCTAAAAGTCAAAGAAGACAGTGAAAATATGGGATTAAATTAAATATAAATAAAGTAATGAGAACAGGTAGAAAACACAACCTTAGAACTGACAATGAAGATATCAAAGTAGTGGATAACTTCTGCCTTTTAGGATCAACTGTAAAGGAATAAGCAGTCAAGAAAAACTAGACTAGCACTTGGAACAGCAACCATGAAGGCCTTGGAAGAGATATTCAAATGCCAAATACCTGTCTATACCAGAGGTGGTATTAAGCAGGTTCTGACCAATTCTGGAGAACCGGTAGCTGAAATTTTCAGTAGTTCGGAGAACCGGCAAATGCCACCTCTGACTGGAGATTTTACAGTATCCTTCCCCTGCCATGCTCACCAAGCTATGCCCACAGAATCGTTAGTACAAAAAATTGAATCCCACCACTAGTCTATACCTACAAAAATCAGAATCATGCAAGCCACAGTATTCCCTGTGACACTATACCAGACTAAAAGTTAGACTTTAAAAATGCAGGATTGGAAGAATGTTCGAATTATGGTGTTGGAGAATACTATGAACAGGCAAGAAAACAAACAAATGGATCATCTAAAAAAACCAATCCAGACTTCTCACCTGAGACAACAAATAATCAGGCTTAAATTATCCTAGTTTGGACACATTATGCAATGACCTGATTCTCTAAAGCTGAGTAAGGCAGAAGGAAAGAGAAGGAAGATCAGCAAAAAGATGGATGGCCTCACAACAGCAATTGGTGCACAATTAGGAGACCTGAAATACCAGGTTAGGGATTGTGGAGGAAATCTATTTAGGCAGTCGCTAGGAGTCGAAAATAACTTGATGACACATAATCAAAATCAATATGTTCTCTGTTACATTCACTCTTTCTTCCTTATATGCCCAGCACTATCATAAAAATTTCATCAAGTTTTACCTCTCATCACAGTTTGTAGAAAGGACTAGAGATGTTCCCATCTCCCTCTACGTCTTTTGTATACCAATGCAGTTATCAAAATAAGATTGTGCAACATCCTCTACTAAATATTTGTTACAGTTTAAACTGTTTGCTTAACCCACACAGAAGCTCATTGTTCCAGGAAAACATAGATGGGAAAAGTGCATCCCAAGTATAATAATAGAACTTCAGAAAATATGTAACAGAGCAACAGTAGCAAAGAATCAGTGCAGAATTTCCTTCTCAAGGAAATGGAATATAAAGCAGTCTCTCTCCCTCTCAAAATCACTTTTGCGCCTCCTTGTTACTTGAGCCTCCATCGAGTGCAAATAGATAATAATACAAGTAATTCATCTCCCCTGAAAAAGGCCTGCTCCTATTCAGACACTTCCAAACAGTGCACACATTGTGTGGCTTCATATGGAGGTGAACCATTTTCTATTTTAGCATGCCTGCCTTTTGGAAGATGCACCTGTAAGATAGCAAGTGCCTACATTCCTTGTATTTCTCGCACCTACGTGAAAAGTTCCACAAGACCTTCCCACTGATTATCATTAGTGTCAGCCACACCAATACAGTACCTACCTATGCCATTGCCTAGCCGTACCTTACATGGATATGGAAATGTGCAATGATGACTGATGACCAGGCTTAGTTCCGTTTTCCATACACAGAACCGTTCTGTTCCGAACAGGATTTTTTTAATTAAAAAAAAAACCCGAAACAAACCCCTCAGCCTGGCTGATTTTCAGGCAGGTCCCACCACGGCGCAGCACCGGCACCGAGCCTTGGCCTCGGACCTGCGGCCACTTAACCCCGCGCTTCTGAGAGGCGCGCGCGTTGCCACCGCCAGAAAAGCAGCAGAAACCTCCAAATCTGTCCTCGGCCATGCCGGTGGCTCCCGACCCCGCTGCTGCCCTCGCCCGTCCTTTGCCCCCTGCCTGACCTGTAGGCGCTGCAGGTAAGAGGCCGGCACGTAGCCCGTCTCCCCGGAGCCCGCCCGGGTCACCAGCCACCAGTGCTGGTTGCTCCGCTCCAGCAGCAGGAAGGTCTCGCCAACGGCGAAGGCCAGAGAGTTAGGCTCGGCCGACCGGAAGCCGTACAGGGCCCGGTACATGGCGCTGGAAGGGGGGCGGAGGAGGGCCGGCGAAGAAGAAACTAGCCGGCAAAACTCCGGTCGGAGACCCCTCCAACCAAGTGGCGGCGCCGGCGGCTCCGGCTGTAAACGCCGCTCTAAGCGCTCCGCCCCTATCCCGGGCCTGCGTCAGCCTCCCGTAGCGCCAGGACGCAGCCTCGCCCCCTTCCCCAGCGCGGTGTTGGAGCGCCATCTGCCGCGGCGCCGTTTCTCAAGAAGTGCGGCCGGTTCAAACTTTCCCTCCCGGCGGGAACGAATCTGAGGTCCGCGTGCAAATCGGGGTTGCCCAGGCTGCATTCTCCACACGTGCACATCGTCTTTGGTTCGCGAGGTCTTTTAGCTTAGGGAAGGTTCTGGGTTCGAGCATGTAAATCTACGGTAGAAGCACGTAAGCGGAAGTAAAACTTAACCCATAAATGTATACAATGCTATCAGCTGACAGTGGCTCCTTACTTGACTTTTGTCTCGTTATAAATGAAACCCTTTTTGTCATTAGTGAGTTACTCCCCTGAATCAGTTTTTGTTCCCTCTGACTATTTATTTCCAAGCACTCTTTTTTTAAATCCTGTAACTGATGATAGATTCAGAAAAGGCACCCCTCCCCCTTTACCACAAATGCTTGCTTTAGCAATCTTCGGTGATGGGCTGTGTCAAAAAACCTTGTGAATGACAAAGGAAACAACATCTTTTAAACATTCCTATCTCTTCAGTGTTGACACTGCCCACCATCATATAATCAGTCATAGAATGGTGACAGTAGCTCAAAAGCAGCATTGGGTACTCAAGTTCAAGTACATGCAAATTTGAGTGCTTTCATTGTAGTTGTTCCTCTGTCTTTCATAAAACATTTCTGCTTTTTAGGTTAAAATCAGCACTTTAAATCATATCCAGAAACCACATGGTAGCCATTGCAAGGCCTGTAGCACAAGTAATACGCTCCCATCATTTGCAAGGAGGCTGTTGCATTCTAGATAAGCTATAGTTTCCAAATAGCCTTTAAAGGCAGCCCTGTGTACAGTGGATTGCACTAGTCTAACCCAGTGGTTTTGAAGTGAGAGTTATTGTAACCAGATCCTCTTGCCCCAAGTAAGGTTGCCATTGGAGCATCAGCCAGAGCTGGACAAAGATCATTCAAGCCACAGCTTGCACCTACTTCTTGAGTGGAAGCTGGGAATCCAGAAGGATCCCCAATTGTGAATCTGTTCTTGAGGTATTGCTTCCCTATCTAGAGATAACATCAGTGTTGATGTGCAAAGTCTCAGTGTACAAACAAGACTTCCATCTTGCTTAGGTTCAGCCTGGGATGTATGTATGCTATGAACAGAAATGATAACAGGAAGTAGCCTCCAGGCACCTCTATCATAAATAAGATGCCGGCATTGGGTTTTGTAAAAGTTCATTTCTTTATTTTATTTATTAATCAAATTTACATGGCTACCCATCTCATAGAAAGTGACTCTGGGCAGCATGCAACCATCCAATAAAAGAATAAATATAAAACAATTGTCACCTACTATCATTATAAATTAATAAGAAACATTAAACACTATAAAAGCAGAACTAAACAGGATTTAATAGACAGAAGGATGTGAATAATAATGGAGTCGTCTCACCTGTCCCCTGGGGTTCCCAGCCCTGCTGGCATGAACAGGTCCTGAAAGACTCAAGTGATGAGACCCACCTCATCTCTGGTTGGGAGAAGATTCCACAATGTGAGAGTGACAACAAAAATTATTCTTCCTGTTATTCTTGAGAAAAACTGTCAACTTAACTAATCATGATCCATCATACTGCATTTCCTTTTTAATTTGTTTTTTTTTTTTTGGTGCAAACATATCTGTAATAAGGAAAAGCTATAGAAAAAATAAGCGGGTAAGAAAAAGGAACAAATGAAATAAAAGAAATAAAGTTTGGGAACACTAAAATACATGTCAGTGTATAAATTTACAGAGGACAAAAAGTTTTGAAACGTTTATTTTAAATAAATCTATGACAGACTACATAGCATAAGTTAAAAGTTAAGATAACTTATTAGGCCATAGCAAAAATAGCTTAAAAATGAAGGTCAAATCTGAGCAAACAGTTCCTAATTGAAAGGGTTTTGTTCCCAACTTTTTTAAAGTCATGTTGCTTTTTCAGCTGGTGTGCCTTCCCATACACAAACATGCCATTCTTCTTCTTCTCTTTGTATTTTGTTTTATTCGTTTGCATAAACATAAATCAAGATGTTTATGCAACAAAATGCCAAAAGATTTGAATATACTCTCCTCAATGTCATTTGCAGCATGATATTATTATTTATTTATTTATTTATTTATTCGACTTATATGCAGCTCCCTCTCCGAAGACTCGGGGTGGCTTACAATTAAAATACAACAGTAAATAAATTAAATTAATTAAAAAGATATTAAACATTTAAGCTGAATTAACGTTTAAAACCCCAATTAAATGACCCCAATTAAATGACCCCAATTAAATGATATTACTTGGGATATTAGGGAAGAACTTTTCAGAAATTTTTAAATTTAGGCAAGGTGAGTTACAATAAAAAAATCAGGTCCTAATTGCTGAATATGGGGTTAACTGTAATAGTTCTTGCTGTCCCTATCAGATTAATAAGGGTATCTACAGCACTATGGGACTCATTCGCAAATAGCAGAGTCATCATTCTATCCTCTTTTCCCTTATAAATTAGCTTCATGTAAAGCTCACTTGCCTTTTCTTCCTTTGGCTTTGAGGTGGAAAAATGCTGAGTAATCTCTACTAATCAACTGCCTATTGGTCTCCATTGGTCATTGAAGTTCCATCACAATTTGTCAGATCTTTGGAGGCACAATTTTTAGTTCTCTCTGCTATTAAAGGATATGAATAAACCCGTACGAGATTATTCCGATTAATCCCCACAATTTCTAATGATTATTGAAAGATTGATTATTTATTCATCATCTATTGATTATTAAAAGATTGATTATTCAACATCTATGCCCAGGTCCGGCTGGTTCGCCAGCTTCACCCGTTCCTGGACCGAGATGCCCTGCATACAGTCACTCATGCCCTTGTTACCTCGCGACTCGACTACTGCAACGCCCTCTAGGACTGCCCTTGCACACCATCCGGAGGTTGCAGCTGGTGCAGAATGCTGCCGCGCGGGTTGTGATGGGAGTTACCCGGTTCTCCCATATTACCCCCCTCCTACGGCTTGCATTGGTTGCGGTTGCACTCGGGTGAGGTTCAAGGTTTTGGCTTTAACATTCAAAGTCCTACATGACATGGGTCCACAATATTTAAGGGAGCGCCTCCTACCGATATCGAGAACCAACCGCCCTGTACGGGCACACAGGCAGGGGCTCCTCGGGGTCCCGTCGGCAAGCCAATGTCAGTTGGCGGTTCCCCGGCGGCGCGCCTACTCTGTGGCAGCCCGACTTATGGAATCAACTGCCTCTGGACCTCCGCCTGGCCCCTGACCTCCGCACCTTCCGCCGTGATTTGAAGACCTGGCTATTTGACCAAATTGGGCTGTGATCACCTTGCCGGGGGGTGTGGGATAGTTTTAAATTTTAATTTGGGTTTTATTGGGCTTTAGTGATTTAATTTCTTTTAATTATTTATTGTATTTATATGTTTTAATCTGTGAGCAGAGTCTTGAGATGGGGCGGCATATAAGTCCAATAAAAATAAATAAATAAAAATAAATTATTGATTATCAATCTATTTATAATAGGACTAGAAGACTTCCAAGGTCTCTTCCAACTCTATTATTCTATGTTCTATTTTATATTTTTCTGAAGGATAAACAAAAGACACATTCTGTGGCTGTACTTCATCAGTGTAACAAGTAGATATAATATTCTAGCAAGAAATATATGTCTTGGTGTTACCGTAAATGACTAGCTTGATGTTGTGCTCATGAGATATCACAACTCAAACTTGTTTTCACAATGTTCCCAGTATTTATTATATAATATTGCTGATATCTAATGATTCCTAACCAAACGAAGGGAAGAAAAGCAGCCATACGTCATTCTCTGGTTTAATTAATGATCGGCAGAGGGCGATCTTTACACATAAAATAGGGCTTTATATATCAGTAAATACCTTTACAGCTTACTTTTCATTCTGTGCTTTGGGTTTAACAGGAATTTAGGGGGAGAAGTTGTATTATTTCAGCTTAAAACAAAAAAAAGGAAATGCATATCTAATACTGTGGCCTGTAGAGAATAAGTTATAAAATTACAGTGACTTTTTCATAAAATAAAAATGGGCTGTAGGTAATACAGTCTACCTGAACTGAAACAAATACCAGTTAGGGATAATTTAGGGCATAAGTACATACTTGAAGCCACATGGGTACCTCTGTTCTTTGGGGCCTCTTTGGATAAGGAGAGGTCAGGAGATTGATTGATTGATTATGAGACTTCTATGCCGCCCTATCTCCTGAAGGACTCAGGGTGGCTTACATTAAAAGACGAGTACAAAAATTAAAACCGAATTAAATTCAAAAGAAATCTCATTAAGCTAAAAACAAACTAACAACTAAAAATTCCCATCCCTCCATCAATCCAGGTAGGCGAGCTGGAAAAGCCAAGTCTTTAGGTCACGGCAGAAAGATCGAAGATCAGGGGCCACCATAGCTCCAGGGGAAGTTGATCATCAACATTGACTCCAGGTAGATGCTATAGATAGTCCTTGACTTATAATGATTTGTTTAATGGCTGTTCCAAGTTACAGTGGCACTGGAAAAAGTGACTTATGACCATTTTTCACATGACCATTGCAGCACTCCTATGGTCACATGAACAAAATTCAGATGCTTGGCAACTGACTCATAATTATGATGGTTGCAGTGTCCTGGGGGGAGGGGGTCATGTGATCACCTTTTGTGATCTTCTGATAGGAAAGTCAATGGGGAAAGCCAGATTCACTTAACAACCATATTACTAATTTAACAACTGCAGGGAGTCACTTAACTGTGGCAAGAAAGGTCATAAAATGAGGGGGCGGGGGGCAGGGAGGAACTCAATAAATGTCTCGCTTAGCAACAGAAAGCTGGGCTCAGTTGTGGTCGTAAGTCCAGGACTACCTGTACTTGCAAGGAGATTGCAGGACAATGAGTCAGAGAGCCAGGATATGAAGGGATGAATCATCAAGTACAAAACTGCAGCCAGCACCTTACATTAGGTTTGTTCACCTAACTTCTAATCACTTTTAAAATTGCTTATTTTAAAATCTTAAGGCTGTTAGGGATCTTTGAAATGACAAGTCTGAAGGGTTACTTGATGAGCGTACCTTTACTTCTGAACCAAAGAAAAGTTAAATATACTATATAACATTTAAACTGGAAATATGAACAACAGTAAAAAGTGTGGATTTAGAAGGTGCAGAAGACCCAGAAGAATAACCCTGATATGGACTTTGTCCTGGATACACAAAAGAGCTTGGTTAAGGCTTTGAAAATCAAAGGAGAAATACAAAAGACAATGCAATGATCTGGATAATGATTTTCCACTGGATTTATAAAAGAAGTTTGTTAAAGCCTTGAAGAAGTCTTTGCAATGAGAAAGACTGCACGGGAATGAATTAAAGATCAAGATTGTTAGAAGTAGAAGAAATGAATATGAAGTTGGTTTGTTTGATCAAGGGTCAAGCAAGACATGCTCTTTAACCCTTTACAGAATTTTTGCTGACATCAGGACTGAGAAGTTGACAATTTTATGGTTTTGCACATAGAGGGATGGGTTATGGGGGAAAATATTTGTAACTTTGTAGGAGGTGATGAGTTATTTTGTTTTCACTTATTGTAATGAACGCTTCTTTACATATTTCTTTTTTTCCTTTATTCTACTTGTTTCCTATTTCCTATTTTTTTTCTTTTTGCTTCTTTGTTCTTTTTATTCTCCCTTTTGTTCTCTATTTATTCTCTCCATCTTCTTTTCTGAGTTTGTATCTGCTTTTATTACTATGCTTAAAATCTTTAATAAAATTACTTACGTTATACTTTAAAGGTGATTAGGTGGCTTATAGGACTTGTTTTACGCACACACACACACATACACACACATACACATAATATGTACACACAAACATACATACATACATATATATATATACACATACACACACACATACATACATACATACATACATACATACATACATGTTAAGAAATAGAGAATGCCCTGTGATAGCAGCTTTCTTTAAGTAGAAATCTAAATCAGGATGTTCTCTGTTTTGCTCTGCAGTTTCCTGTTTGCGCTACCTCCTGAAGAGGTGCTTCCTGAAGAGGCCATATCCAAGATAAAATTCCATGAAATGTTCTAGTTTTGATCCAACACGAGGATTGTGTATAGGTAGTTGCTATTTTATATGCTTGTGTTTTTTATACTCCTATAATGGAACACAGGTATTACTTAGAAGTCACCCTTTTCTATAGAAGACAACTATTCTCAACTGATCTCAAGACTTGGCTGTTTGTACAGGCCAGCCTGGACTGAGCAGAGTTGGGAATTTTAGTTTAAGAGTATTTTAATTAGATTTTATAATTGGATTAGATAATTTGATAAATGTTGTATTTATTGTTTATATATTTCTATGTAAGCTGCCCCAAGTCCCCTCGGAGATGGGGCAGCATATAAATCCAATAAAATAAATAAATAAATATTGTAAAAAGATGCTATAAACCAAAAATAAGTGAGTTAGCAAACCAGATTTGTTTCACAAATTCAAAGTTGAAGGACACTGAATGAGAAACAACAGCCTTTGGCAAAATCAAATGCTCCTCTCTTCCTGTCACTCCTCCCTTTACCATTCTGTGAAGCTGTCAATGCAACAGAGGACATTGTCCCAACACTACATCATATGTAACAGAGTGAATTTCAGCAACATTATTTCTCCTCCTGGCCGTTCCACATTCTAAAAAACACACACATAGCAAATGACGCTATGCAGAGAGGAAGAAATGTGCTGGATCACTCAAGGTTACTCTATTGGCAGAGAGAAATTGTCATCATCAGACAGCAGTCCAAATGCAAGTATTCCAACGTGTCCCGAAGAACTGAATTCATCAGGTGACATTATTTTGTAAAACAAATCCCATTAAAGCTGTTGCCAGATCACAATCTAAACATTTCCTCTGTAATGGGAATAGATCATCAGGTCACTAGAGATTCTCCCTTAGAGCCACCCTTTGTGTGTCCTTTTCTTTACTTTTGTGCTGCAGACCTGGAATCCTGCTTGCTAACCCAGGTGAAAAAGAAAGGCACCCAATGGCCAGAACTAAATAAATAGCAAACAAACAATCAAACAAGAGCCTGAAATCCAATCATATTGTGTTTGGTTGAGGAATGGAAATTTAGTGCAGACTGCCTGATAAGTTCTTTCCATCTCTGATTAAATCTGAAATCTAATCATCTTTCATTTTAAAAGTAAATTATACCCTGCGTAAAGATTATGTACAGAATCTATGCCAGGTGTGTAATATTCCATATATGATCTGCATTGATATCCTGTTGAGAAAGCTGGTTTGTAATTTTTTGGACTTTGCAGCTCTATAAATGTAAAATACAGTTTGGGATATGGGAAAGGGCATGATTGTAATTTGTAATAACACCCATAACACAACTTGGCTGAGCCCAAGGTAGTTTATAAAGAGAAAAATAACTCTCAAATATAAAATGCCTAATTATTTTTTAAAAATGACTTGTCAACCAAGTAACTGACACAAGAACAATAAAAAAGTTACAGTAAATAGATGAATAATGCACTATTTTCTTAGAATACTGTATGTTTTTTATTTCCTCTGAGTTGTCATAGCACTTTCCAGATTATATCCAAGTTTGAATGATGCAATTTATTTCTTAGAAAACTTAGAAACTTCTCAAAAATGGGTCTTATAGCTAGGACACACATAAGTAGCATTATTTCTTATGGTTAGATAATACTCTTGGTGCAAACATTATTTCTTGCTTATCAATATATACTGTATTTGGCTATCTGCAGTTACTGAATTGCCCAGTGATTCTCAAACACAGGCAACAATTTACTGCATTTTTTTTATCTAGGATGCAAGTTGTGGAAATGTTAATGGAAAATTACTGAATTATGACCATAAGGATATTGCAGGATACAACACAAGAATTTCCCATTTTCTCTTGTTTTGGGGATCCTCCTATGACTACCTGGCTGGCAAAAATGTCCTCATTTTCTAGACAGGTGCTCTGAGATTGTTGGAGCCCAAACCTGGAAGTGAGGGTCTAATAGGCAGCTGAAGTCAATATCAACAGTTCACCTGATGATGGTCACATCATATGTAAAAGTGTGACCTGGAATATGAGAGCAATAAGTGGTAAAAGGAAGAATGAAAAAAATTAGAGAAAGGGGGAAATATCTTATACGTTTGTGAAACTAGAGAAAAGGTGAAAGCTGTAAGGTGTCAACAGGAAGCTATTCTGATCTTGTGGATTGGACAAGGAATTGAAAATGTAAATTGAATAGCAATAGCCCTTATATACCACTCCTTAGTGCTTTACAGCAATCTCTGAGTAGTTTACAAATGTCAGAATATAGCCCTCAAAACCTGGCTTCTCATTTTATTGATCTCAGAAAGATGGAAGGGTGAGTCAACCTTGAGTTGGTCAGGATCTAACTCCTGGCTGTGGGAAGAGTTAGCCTGCAATGCTGCATTCTAACCACTGTGCCACCGGTGCTTTGAATGAAAAATTTAATAGTTATGTCAGAAAGTATGAATTGGTGTTATAGAATGATGATAGTGTGTATTATGCAATGATGATGATAGAAGAAGAAGAGGAGGAGGAGGAGGAAGAAGAAGAAGAAGAAGAAGAAGAAGAAGAAGAAGAAGAAGAAGAAGAAGAAGAAGAAGAAGAAGAAGAAGAAGAAGAAGAAGAAGAAGGAGAAGATGGAAAGAACCAGGGATGTGTTTGGGGAAGAATTGTGCAACTCTCTGAATGAATAAGATCCAGATGAAAATTATTCAGTTAGGTGATGAGAATGGAGAAATGGAAATGAAATTAGGTAATATAGAAAAAGCGGACTAATTCTAATACTGAAGGCAATTACTGGGTTTTTTAAAGTTAATTTTAGAACTTCTACTAATGACACACATCTCTTCAGTTTGACCACATTTCAATGATTATATCTCAGTTTAATAAACTGGGATATCTGGCTACCCATGTAACTCTTCCCTTCACATGAAAAAAATCTTATGTAATTCTATTAACGTACCTCTTTTTTTAGTCTCAATTGGAAATTATGATTAACAGGTCTAGAGCAAGCCAGGTTGCCAGCAATGGCTTCAAATCAAGGCCTCATTTCCAAACTCTCTTAATGAGCTTGTTTCCATGTCATCAAAAACCTAAGATACCTTCTGACTCCCCAGCAGCTCTTCCCATGGGACTGTAGCTCCTCCCATGAGACTCTGGTTTGTTTAGTGCAGTGACTCAGCTTCCTTTTTTGTTGGAGTTTGTCCCCCCTCCCATCCCAAGTACATGGATAAAATATTTGCCTTGGATTTTGGTTTTTTTTTTCATTTTGGTGTTTGCATATATATAATTAAAATGGATGACTTAAGTCTAGCAGAAGCTGAAAGAATCATTTCATCCCTTGACCTCAGTGAGGCAAAACATGGGTTTTTCCCCCCTGACTTGTTCTAAGAAGAATAAGGCAGATTCCTTTGTTCACCCAGCAGATTTAACAAACCATGGATAAAGATATCCATGTCTGATCACAGGAAAAGGCTGTTGTGCTGAGGTAGTTTACAATCAGGTTCTTGTAATGGGTGAACAGACTCAGGATGACTTTGAGCATCAGATTTAACCATGGTAAATATTCTC
Source organism: Naja naja (assembly GCA_009733165.1). Taxonomy (NCBI): domain Eukaryota; kingdom Metazoa; phylum Chordata; class Lepidosauria; order Squamata; family Elapidae; genus Naja; species Naja naja. The sequence goes on from CM019149.1 coordinate 67,914,099, forward strand.
AGCAAGACACATAAAACAACTAGCAAAATGTTATTTTAATCTTGTTCCCTAGCCTTATTTTTCTCCCACCATTTCTTGAAAGAGTTAAATAAGGCTTATGATGAAATAATAGCCTGAGGGACACTTCATATCGGCTCTTCTTTGTCTCCAAGGGAAATGAAATGTTGTAAAGAACAGGTATCCTATTCATCAGGCAGAATTAAAAAGACCGCTGAAGATCTCTTTATGCTTGCTTTTCTTATTCAATTCCTGATAAAAGGTGCCTTAACTCAGCTAAGACCCAGATGAGAGGAATGTTGGAAATGAAGATTTCAAGGCAATGCTGCTTGTGTTTGTACAATTCTAACCATAAAGGAGGTGTCTAACTTTTACCAATATTTTCTTAAAGCAGCCTTATAGCAGCCCCTTTCTTATCCTTTAAAGCAGGGCTGTCAAACGCCTGGCCCGCGGGCCAGATGCGTCACGTGCTGGCCATGCCCACGCCCGGTTTAGTGAAGGGGGAAAAAGTCCCGATACGTCACATGATGCCGCCGTGACGATGTGAGTTTGACACCCCTGGTTTAAAGCCTTAAGGTTTTGAGTGGAGGACTGGAACACATCTGTTAGACTTCTAGAATGTTTTGACTCTGCAATAATGTTCTAATGGAGCCTTTATGTAGATGTAAGGAGAGTATAGTTTGCCAGAGAGAAATGAACAACATGTTGACCTACTGTATTTTTCCAAACTATGCAAAAAATGCACTTTAATCGCTAATTTATCTAAAGCTATGTCTCAGCCTCAAATTAACTGGGATTAAATGTAGACCATTTCAGCACAAGAAAGCAGAATGGTTCTGTTGATATGTAACATGTTGTTGTCATAACTCCAGCAAAAGAGGTCAACATTAATTAAAGGAGACTGAAAGTTGGAAATAAGATAGAATAACTGAAATATTTGGCTTAGTGGTACAAAATAAAGCAAGAGATAAATCTAATAGAGCTCTGCCAAGAACATTTAATATTTATAATGAATACTTTTTATAACAAATATTTTGTCTAATAAATACTGTTTGAATAACTTAAAAAATATTTTATAATTGATAACACCAGATGTGCAACAACATCAGTTTGACTATAAACTTCACAAGCAAAGATGGAGAAATTCTATTCGGAGCAGTGGTGGGATTCCAATTATTTTACTACCAGTTCTGTGGGCATGGCATGGTGGGCGTGGCAGCAGAAGGATACTGTAAACTCTCCAGTCAGAGGTGGTATTTGCCGGTTCTCTGAACTACTCAATGTTTTCCACTACCGGTTCTCCAAAACCTGCTGAATACCACCTCTGATTCAGACAGTAAAAATCGGACGACAACAACTGAAAAGGTCAACAGTCTATTCAGACAGTAAAACCCCAAACCTGAAATAGTCTAATATTCTGTTGGTGGCTCAGGCTGTTAATTGCCTGCACTTAAGTTCCAGCTGCCTACAACTGCTGTAGGCTCGAATCCCACCAGGCTCAAGGTTGACTCAGCCTTCCATCCTCTCGGGGTAGGTAAATTGAGGACCCAAGATTGTTGGGGGCAATTAGCTGACCTTGTAAAAATGCTGCTTAGTAATAAGCAGGCATATACAATGGAATGAAGGCTACTGCTGAGCACATTGGGTTGTATCCCAAAAATTGTAAACCGCCCTGAGTCTCCAGAGAAGGGCGGCATATAAATGTAATTAAAAAAAATAAAAATAAATAAAAATAAACACAATGCCTACAAGCAAGAGTGCAATTACACACTCTTGCCTGTGTTCTCTGCAGCTGGGATTTGAGGATTCGTTGGTTTTGGAGTCTGATACAGGAGGAGAATTCCTCAAGTTAGGCATGCTATCTAGAATTCTGGAAGTTGTATTTTCTAATTATGTAGAGCCACTGAGTTGGGAAAGTTTACACAGTCATATCATAAAATATAGCCTTTATCTCATCCACAAAGTAAGCAGACAATTTAAAACATGACTCTTATCTGATTCTTCCATATGTGTTCTGTCTTCTAAAGGGCAGCATACAACTGTTCGACTGCCAACCTTGAGAAAGCCTTTCTCTCTAAATGAAAAATGGAATAAAACACATGACCATGATATAAATAAAGGAAGGAGTGTGGTTCAAACACCTAAGCGATTGCCAAATCGTGTTCAAACTGTTTAAGCAATTTTTTCAAGCCTTAAAAGCTATACAAGAAATTTAATAGAAAATGTTCTTGGCATGTATCAGATGTTTCCCACTAATTTCATAAACTTTGTTTTTACAACACATCTCTTGTGCTACAGAATATGTATGTGCAGAAAAGTGCTTGGTGCTGTAGTTAGTGTTCAGACATGCTTTGCCTCCCCAAACACTTTTCCTCTTCTAGGCCTAAGTTTGCAGCAGCTAGTATTCTTTAAATCAGTGACCTCCAACCTTTTGGGCACCAGGGACCCGTTCTGTAGAAAGAACTGTTGAAAGAAATATCCTTCTGGGTTCAGTTCCAAGTGGGGAAAAAGACACTGGAAACATGGAGGCTGCTTGGAAAGTTTAATGGTGAACAGGACCACATGGTCTGGAGCTCCAGAGAAAGATGATCACATGCTTCAAGGAGAAGATCAAGGTGCTGAGAGTGCCTGGGTTTTATGACCTCTGCTGGGATTTGAATTGGGGCTTGTATTCTAATTGGTTGTCAGACTCCCATGAGGGGCAACTCTGTAGGCTGTCCTGAGTTCCAAGCTTGGTTGACCCTTGCTGGATGATTTATGCCCTTAAAAGGGCTTTTGGCAATTGCTATAGCTTTTACCTGGAGATCTTTCTTATGTAAAGTATTCTGGCCCAGGCCTTAATGGCCCACCCATTAACAAAGGTGGGGGTGAGATTCTGCTTCTGGGTTTCCACTCTTTTTAAAGGAAATATTCTGCCCCTTCAAATATCTACCAGAATACTTCACTCCTCTAGGAGGGTTGGGTGCCAACTTCCTACAGAACTAGAAAGAACTAGAAAGGGGGCGTGCATAAGCGTACCAACGGGCCTACCATTCCTGTCCTATTGTTTCTTTTTATTTTTCTTATATGTATCCATTTCATGTATTCATAACTATGTTATACTTATACCTGTTATCTTATAATCACTGGACAAAATAAACAAACAAATAAATAAATGTTTTTCTGCAGATCGGAGGGGACATGGTTTCGTATGCTGCCTGCATTCCACGTATGGGGCTTCACTTATATGCGTGGCCCAATTGCTGCATGCTGTGGATTTTTTCCAGTCCATGGACTGGGAGTTGGGGACCTCTGCTTTAAATGAACTGTCTCACAGTGCCTGTCATTCACAGCCCTGTCATATGTCTACAGTGCTTGTTCTTGTCCGATTCATTCCAAGTATAAAACTGGTCTTTTGCCCACTTATTTCCAATCTCTGGACTGGGCTTCAGGATTAACACCCATCTACCCAGAATTCTTTGACTGTGACACCTTCTTTCTTCCTTAAACCAGCAAAGTTGTATTTCTTACCTAGCCAAGTCTTCCAGATATCTGAATTGTTCTTTCAGACTTGTTTGGTTTTTCTGCTCTGCAGGAAATTGGGTATTACCCATCTCAGTAGTGCAGAAAAAATTGTCCGGTGCATTTTTCCACCAATTATGAGGCAAAAGTTTCAGGATCAGGGGTGGGATTCTACCGGTTCTGTTGGACTCTGTAGAACCGGTAGCTCTGAAGAGCAGCAGACATAGAACCGGTTCGCAAATCGCAAAATCACCGAACCGGTAGCTACACCGGTCGGATCCCACCCCTGTTCAGGATGTGTATAAATGTCATGCCTTTCAATGAATAGTTATCTCTGGCAATCTAAAACTTCCCTGGCTTCTCACAATACCATTATCATTCCAAGGAAAGACATCAGAAAGCAATTCCTTCTACAAAACTTTTCTCATGATGCTATGTATTCTTCTTCCTAGCATAATCTAATATAATGTAAAGTTATTCAAACCACAGACAATACTGCTACCCTTCAAAAAGATCTCAACTATGTATCAGAATGGTCAAACAAATGGCAACTTCAAATCTCAACAAATAAATGCTCTGTCTTACATATTGGCAAAAAAATCAGAAAATAAAATACAAGCTGAATAGTCAAGACCTTGTTGATGATCCAAACTCCTTCAAGGACCTTGGAATACTCATCTCTAATGATCCAAGTGCTAGAGCCCACTGTAACTACAAAGCCAAAAAGGCATTAAGAGTTGCTAACCTAATCCTACATAGCTTTTTCTCTGGTAATATCACACTACTAACTAGGGCATACAAAACATTTGCTAGAACAATATTCGAATACAGCTCATCAGTCTGGAACCCACATCACATATCTGATATTAACACAGTTGAGAAAGTCCAGAAATATTTCACAAGAAGAGTTCTACACTCCTCTACTCATTGCAGAATACCTTATGCCACCAGACTTGAAATTCTAGACCTAGAAAACCTAGAACTACACCGCCTTCGGTCCGATCTAAGTATAGTATATAAAATCATACATTGCAATGTCCTTCCGGTCAATGAATACTTCAGCTTCAACCATAACAATACAAGAGCACACAATAGATACAAACTCAAGGTTAACCACATCAAACTTGATTGCAGGAAATATGACTTCAGCAACAGAGTGGTCAATGTCTGGAATACTCTACCTGACTCTGTGGTTTCTTCCCCAAACCCCAAAAACTTTAACCTTAGACTGTCTACTATTGACCTCACCCCTTTCCTAAGAGGTCTGTAGGGGGCGTGCATAAGTGCACCAACGTGCCTACCGTCCCTGTCCTATTGTTTCTTTTATTTTTCTTATATGTATTCATTTCATGTATTCATAACTATGTTTATCCTTATTATCTTGTAAGCGATTGACTAAATAAATAAATAAATAAATAAATAAATAAATAAATAAATAATCTCCCAAGTGCAGGGTTCGCTTTTTGGATCATTAAACGCCACTTTGCATGGTCAGCTGTGACTCCAGTGTGCAAGTCTGTGGCTTGCATATCTCTGTTGGTGGTTGTTATGTATGTAGGTTTGAATGTTATTGGTTTAGTTTGAATTGTTCTTGTAAAATGTCAAATAGGATTGGTTTAAATAGTGTGGGAAAACCCTGCACTCTGATTGGCTGGCAACTACAGCTGCTGGCTATAAGAAGCAGCCGTAGCCCAGCCAACTCGGGTCCATTCAAGCTGTAGTCACTTAATAAACTCTTCACTGAAGCTCTTCGCGTCTGACTCTTCATGCAAACTTAACAGTGTTGTCTTGCCATCTCTGTTTTGGGCGCCCGCGAGGTCGCCAGCCGTTAACTTCTAGTTGATAGGCAGTCTTGGCAACAGTGGAAGGTGCTGCTCTCAGGACATGTCCATACCAGCAGAGCCGGTCTTATCTCATCTTCTCTATATTTGGTGCTACACAAAAATGTTGTCGAATGGTGTCATTTGTGATGTGGTCAAGAAGGGAAATGCCCAATATCCAATGGAGCATTCGCATTTCCATAACACTATATTCCCGTGACAGTATATCAGCCACTGCTAGTGGAGACTCCTGGGATAAGTCTTTGTCAAACTTCTCCTTCCCTTGGGGAAAAAAGTCTATCCAATTACATTGGCAGAAATATTTATTTATTTATTTATTTGTCAATTGCTTACAAGATAATAGGTATAAGTATAAATATGAGTAACAATACAGGAAATAGGTACGAATAAATGGGGACAATAGGACAGAGATGGTAGGCCCGATGGTGCACTTATGCACGCCCCTTACAGACCTCTTAGGAATGGGGTGAGGTCAATAGTGGATAGTTTGAGGTTAAAGGAGTGGGGATTAGAGGATGTAACAACAGAGTCAGGTAGTGGGTTCCAGGCATTGACCACTCTGTTGCTGAAGTCGTACTTTCTGCAATCGAGTTTGAAGCGAGTTTGTATCTGTTGTGTGCTCTTGTATTGTTGTGGTTGAAGCTGAATGTTGAAAAACCTATTCCTGGATCTACTTCAATAAAGCATTAGTTCAGAGAAGACTAATCTCAGCTGATATGCCCAGCCCTGCTTTTGACTCCAACAGGATAACTATTAACGACTTATAGCAACTTCTCAAATTATACAGCCACATTTATATACATTGTGCTAAGCTAACCCTAATGCTGACAGCTTTGTATCACCTCAGTGATGGTCAGGTGACATGAGAAGGGGTCACTAGGGGGGAAATGGCCTCCTATACAAATGACCCAGGTACCTCTATGTGCTTCAGACTAAGTCTATTAGGGTACTCAACATTTCTGTCTGTTTCTCCTGGGTTCCTCTCCATTCTGCAATCACTGTGCCAATTTCCTTGACTGTTTTGCATCTACTTTGGCCTCTGTTCAATATTTCCAGAACTAAGCAACAGGAGCCCATGGCTGCCAGGTGTGCCTGGAACTTCTTTTGTTCTCTGGACTATGTTCAGCTGCTGTTTACACTTCAAGCCACTCAGCCACATTTCCATGGAGTCAGCAGTGCAAAAAAGGCCACCAGGGAAACACAATACACTTTCTTGCAACCTGCAGGGCCACAGATGTGACCAAGGTTTCTCTATCCTTTGCTTGGCCTAGAGCCTAATGGTTTGTTTTGTGAAGAAGGAAAAGCAGGTGGTGCCATGCCATCCCCTTTGTTCCAGTGCTTTCGAGAATCATCTCTGCGCCAATATTGCAAAGCCTGTAAATGAGAAAATCTTCAATGTCTTCTTCCAATTGAACAGCTGGGCAAACAATAGGCATAACTGCATGGTGAGGTCAGCTCAGCCATAGCAAACAAAAAGCATATACAAAGAGTTGGCCTGTCAGTGTGACCACTTTAATTAACAAGCCAGTCCAAGCCAGTTAATTATAAGACAAAAAAGGAACTCCTCAGACCCAGATCCCTTCTTGAAATCTGAGGAAACCTCTGCACTTCAGAGTAAATAATAATGGCTGAGGGGCCAGGTCGGATATATTGTCCTTTACTTGGTTTTAGTGTTTTACATGAAATATGGTTTGTAAACCATGGTTTATGACTTAGCTAACTGTTTTGACCCAATAAATTGTGCTATATTCAATAAGTGATAACTAGCCCATCTGAAACAATGCACCACTTCTCTTTGAATCTATTATTGGCAATGAACCCACTATATACAGAAGATACACTATATTGAGAAATGTATACTTGCATTAATTACTGGGTGGTGCCCAATTATTCCTGAAATCCTGTACATATTTCAACATGGATTTCCAAATTCTCCTTTACATAATCCTTGAAGTGATTTTATTACAGATAAAACAAGATGCGTAAGTCATTCATTCTTCAATCATATATTATGTAAATAGAAATTTCATCTGCTTCCTTGTGCCACTGAGAAAGTTGTGCATACAGGCCTAATAGGATTTAATTTACTAGGACTAAAGTTTGAAAATGTTTTCTGATGAAATGTTCTCTGATTTCTAATGTATCTTAATTCTGTGTCATGGCTGACTTGAATGGGCATGAAGAAACTGGGCATAATTGCCTCGTAGCAAATGGGACGATTTGTTCAGTCTTTTTGGATTATCCCAGTTGCCCCTAACCTAGGAATTGGCTAGGAATTATGGAAGTCCAACAGAACTAAGTCAGCTGGTTGGGGGAAAGTTCAGCTCTAGCAGATTCTTTTTCCCTGATCCTTTTAAAAGAAACCCTGGGGGACTGAGGATGGGATCATCTACACGCCAGGCAGGTGCTTTTGTCACTAAGCTATAAAGACTCCCTCCACCACACCATTTCATTCCAACAACAGCACTGGCTGAAAACGTAGCATTCTTTTTTTAGAAACTACTCAGTATAAATCACCTAATGTAAACAAGGCAGTTGGAGAGAAAGGAGATTTTACTCTGCATTTCCCTCAGGGGCCTCTCCTCTCCTTGTCTCATCTTACAGTTTGAGCATGTTCCCTTGTGCTCAGCCTGGGCCCTTTGCTTCCTTTCCCCTCCTGGAATGCAGCTGGCACAAGCCAGTGCCTTTAGAGCCACCACACAAAAAAGAAACAACTCCAGCCAACAGCCGGGAAAGACAACCTCACTCAGTGAGAATAAATCATCTCCCCTCCCTCTGACTGAGGATACCAGGCTCCATTTAGCAAGGCACTGTTAAGGCAAGCCCGACCGACTGCCAAGAAGGAGAGCCCGCAAACAGAAAACAGCCCGGGCCCATTTCTACCCAGCGAGTGAGCAGTAAACAAAACCCAAGGCAAAGGGCAGTCTGCATCTGGGTGGCTTGCTGGAATTGTTGATCTTTGTAGATACAATGGGGCGTTGTTGCTTCTGCTTGCTTGCTTCCCCTTTTTCAAAAGAGCCGGTTACATAACCTGTTGTGCAGAGAATTCATTCTATAGCCTCCTGGCTGGGCCCCAGAGCCTCTCCCTTGAGGTCGCAAAGAAAGAACATTTTGCCTCTGTCAACAGCTGGAATTCCAAGAAGTGAAGGAGGAGGGGAAAAGACAAAAAGATCGCACAAGGACTGGAAACAAGACAAGCAACAACATTAAAAAGTAATAATAATAAAAGGAGCTAGTTCTTAAAAGTTATGGCGGGGAGGAGATGGGGGTAGGAAACATAAAAGGACCCTTGGGGGGCTTCGACAGCAATTGTTGCCAACCATGAATTTATCCAGTCTTGATTTTTTCTTCTCAAGAGAAGAAGGACTCCAGGACTGCTGTGGCTTGCTGACTAAGCATATACCATTTGTTATTTCCTTTCCTAAAGGAATTCTTCTCCCCCCTCCAATGTTTTGCTTCTCTCTCTCTCTCTTTTTCTCTTTCCTGCCTCCCCTCTTACCTTGTTATTCTTAAAGCAAAGATGGTAATGTCAGGGCTGAAAGGAAGAGTTCTTCCCTTCTGAGTGTACAATTCAGGAGAAAAGAGATACCTTTTCTCTTCAAAGGCAATGCTGGTTAATACTCAAGAGTAGCAATACAGGTAGTCCTTGACTTACAACCTTGACTTACAACTTACTACTTACAACTGAGCCCAAAATTTCCGTTGCTAAGCTAGAAAGTCGTTGAGTGAGTTTTGGCCCAATTTACGCTCTTTCTTGCTACAATTGTTAAGTGAATCACTGCAGTTGTTAAGTTGGTAACACAATTGTTAAGCGAATCTGGCTTCCCCATTGACTTTTCTTGTCAGAAGGTCACAAAAGGGGATCACATGACCCTGGGACACTGCAACCGTCATAAATACATGCCAGTTGCCAAGTGTCCAAAATTTGATCACGTGGCCACAGAGATGCTGCAACAGTCACAACTGTGAAAAGTATCATAAGTCACTGTTTTCAATGCCATCGAACAGTTATTAAACAAATGCTTGAAAGTTGAGGACTACCTCTATATCAAGGGTGTCAAATTCAATATCATTGAGGGCCGCATCAGGGCTGTCGTTGACCTTGGGGGGCTGGGCATGCATGGCCAACTAGATTGGGTGTGGCCAACTGGGTGGGCGTAGCCAGCTTGACATCACTCCCCAAACTGCTGGCATGATTCCTTTTCACATTGGATAGACTGGGCCAAAGCTACATTGGCCTGATCTTTCAACTTTGCACTGGATAGACCAGGCTGAAGCTACACTGGCTCCGCACCTTCCGCCACGACCTGAAGACCTGGTTATTCGATCAAGCTGGGCTGTGATAACCTTCTTGGGGGGGGGGTATTTAATTTTAATATCGATATTAAAATTGGGCTTGTTTCGGTTTAATTCTTTTTTAACTATTTATTTATTATGAATGTATGTTTTTAGCTGTGAGCCGCCCCGAGTCTTCGGAGATGGGGCGGCATACAAGTCCAATCAATCAATCAATCAATCAATCAATAAATAAATAAATAAATAAATAAATAAATAAACAAATCTTTCTTCATGCTGGGTAGACCAGGACGGCCGTGCAGGCTGGATCCAACCACATCATGGGCCAAATCTGACCCGTGGGCCTTGAGTTGGACACCCCTGATATATATTGAAATATTAAGAGCAATGCCGGCTGGGGAATTCTTGGGAGTTGGAGTCTACACCACATAACATTGCCAAGGTTGAGAAACATTGCTCTACAGAATTCCCTTAATTGCTAATCACGACTTCCCTTCAAGATAATGAACAGCAGAATCTAAAACATTTTACACACCTTGAAGCCATTGTTGGACGTGTTGCAATAAAGTGGGAAATGTTTTATAACCTTCAGCTAACAATTGACTTTAAAATATCATAGTGCCTCTTTCCAGTGGCATCTAAGTACAGCATAGATGCCATATCCTTTTTCTATGGTATTCTCATGTCTTTTCCCCAGCCCATGAATGAGATACATTTAAACAATCTTAACTGCATTAATGTTAAAACTTCATTTCCCGTTACTTCAATAGCATGCAACAGCACTTACGAAGGATGTACACCAGTTGCTCTCTGCTTGCCACCATTACTAAAAGCAAGTAAGGATGACCAGAATTGGATGGGATCAGATTGTGGCTTATTGGACATTTTGGTTCATATAAAGGCATGGTTACTCCTCTTTAGACCCTGCTTAGCTGTTGCCATTTGGATCTCCTTTCTCTAAAGAAATAGATAAAAGCAGCTCTGTGCAGCTTGTCTATCAAAACTGTATAACACTGGAACTGTTCTAGTTAGTACCGCAAGTGCATCAACCCTGTGATCCTTATCAATCTAGCAAAAGATTGAAATAATGTAAGAATGAAATGATGGGATTAATTTTTCTCCCTGACTGTCTCCAAAATGGAACATTAAGGAATGTAGATAGCAGCATATAAAGGAAAGAAGGAAGGAAGGAAGGAAGGAAGGAAGGAAGGAAGGAAGGAAGGAAGGAAGGAAGGAAGGAAGGAAAATCCTAAAAACAAATACTATTTGTGACTGAGCTCCCTACATGACTTTGACATCCTCCTCCTCCTCATTTTATATCAGGATGGAGGCAGACAGCAAAGAAAATGGCTTAGATGTGTTAGAAAAATCCTGATGCATTCCTGTCCCAATTCCCCACAATGCTGTGATGGATGTGGATGTTTCCCATCATCACCACTGGTGATGTGCAGAAGAAAACAGGCAGCAAAGCAAGGGGGCAACAAACCATCTTATTGCTTATTACATGCTGCACACATTTTTTAAAAAAAACACCTGTTCAGTCAAAACAGATAGAGGATAGTGATCAGCAATGTGGGCAGCAAATTTCATGCTGGCATTATTTTTTGCCAACTCAACATTAGGTGGTTAGCACTTAACTCAGCAAAAGGTCCTTATTCATAGGCTAGTGATAAGAGCAATGCCATGGGGTCAAGGGGGCATAATATGTGCTCTAGAGATACAGTTGTCTGAGATCATGTGGAAATACTGCAAGCACTTTCACATTCTTCCTGAAGACAGTTTGAATGGATGACTTCAGGTCATAACCTTGCAAAACATGGTGAAAAACTCCTTCCACATTTTCCACACCCTGTATGATTTTATATATCTCTCCTACCTCTCTGCCATCCTCTGCTTCTAAAGGAGAGATAGTTAAGGCTAGTAGAGGTGCTTAGAAAATTTTGATGTTGATTTCTTTGTTTTGTTTTGTTCTTCTGTTGCCAACAAGAAGATCACAAAGAAAGAATTGCAATGTGAGCCTATACAGAACTTAATCCCATTGGATTCTATAGAACAAACTGGCATTTTAAATAAAAATTAATCTATTGTGGCACAAGCTTCCAAAGGCAAGATGTGCTTATACCATAGGAGATTGAACAGCACTTTTAAGAGCAGCATATCTGTTTTAAAAATAAAAGTAATAAATACACCTAGTAAGTTCTGGAATATATTATAGATATAGTGATCATATTTTCTGGGGAAAAATAAAGGATGAATTTGAAAAAGGTTTATATGGATACACAATTTTAATTGTTTAAGTTTATAACTTTTCTTTACAAAGGAAAATTCAAGAGCAAAACCAAGAAAAATGGTAAAAACATATTCTAATAAAAGTATCTAAAATCAAATTGTATATTTAAATCTGTTTTAAAAAGATAATTCAACATTTATACTTTTCACACAGATGTGAATGTCTGTAAATTAAGTGGTCCCATTTATACAATAAAAGCTAAATGACCAAATAAAGGACAAAAGTATTTTTTTGAAAAGTAAATAAATCTAAAGGACAGCTTTCTGAAATAAAGGATTACCTTTATAATCAACGAGATAAAGTCTAGTTCTTTCCTGTATAAGGAATTGCTTTTGTCACTCAACTCACAGCTGTATTGTGATATCCCAAAAGAATGGCACTTTCATTGGGGTGTTAAAAGGTTGAGTTAATAAAAAGGAAACAAAAGCCTGCCAGGTATTGTTTATTAGAAATGCTGATACAATTGATTAAGGGCTCAGATCTGAATTTCAGGGACTTGTAGGTAGAAGCCTTTAGGACAGTTCATTCTGTTGTAGCTCAGATTAAAATCCCATTTGATTTCATCCCATCTAACCAATGATTTAACTGCTCTAATACCCTAATCTTTGTTTTAAATTTCATTTACTAGTCATAGCAGAATTGGGAGAAAGGAGTAATTACAGGAGTAATGTTCTTGGATGCAAAAGGGAACCAGATCTCTACTCTCTTCCTTTTTCTGGCACTAGCATAAAATGTTCCAAAGGCTTTCAGAAATGTTGCTTTCCAAATTTCAGGTAGCTGGTTTCAGTGAAGACTTCACTCTCTTCTATCCAATATTGACACTTCAGTCAATCCTTCTCTCTTCTCTTTCTCCTTCAGTAGTTGCTTCAGCCAGAAAAGTATGTGCCTAGTTGCCCAAGAATATAAAAGTACTCTGAAAATTACACCCCTAGTTACTTATTGCCCTGTAAGAATATCGCTGTCTCCCAGCCAAAGTGTTCTTCCCAGTTTTTGCAAAGGGTTCTTCTCTGACCACCAGATACCTTAAGGGGCTAGGTCACTGGTTCAAAAATTAAGCTAAACACAAAAATAATGATCTCAGACTTTGCTTACTGTTCTAAGGGTTTTCTAATGATATCTCCTGGGCCCCAAGAGGGTAATTTTAAGGCTTTGCCCTCATAGCTCACAAGACCTGACATTCCACTTCAAAAACTTTCACTGCAGGAGTGTAAATTATACATCATCATAAGAGAGAGATGGGGTAACTAATTGGAGGGTGCTGAAGAAGAGTGTATAAACACAGGCCCATAGAGGTGGTATTTTTATCCTTCAAATAATACATAAAATTATTTTTACTGTGCTAGAGCTAAAAAAAGTCAAACTTTTTTTTGCTGTTCTGGACATGAAATAAACACCAGAGCATTTCTATTATTATCTATTTTTCCCTGTGTGTTTCACACACACACACCCACTCAACTGGCATTAAGAAGCTAAGACTATCACTATAGCATCCTTCAGAATGCCAGGCTGACCATAAGCATATTGCAAGAGTCTAAGAGAGGATCCGTGATGGTTTTCAGGTGGGCCAGCACTAGCCTTTCAAAGACCTTCATAACTACAGATGTTAGAGCAACTGGTCTGAAGTCATTCAGTTCCTTGATGAAAGGTTTCTTCGGCACTGGAATGATAGTAGAGCGTTTGAAGCAAGAAGGAACATAGCACATCTCTAGTGATTTATTAAAGATGCGGGTAAAGATAGGGGCCAGTTGGTCAACACAAGCTTTTAAGCAAGAAGGAGTTATCTTGTCTGGGCCTGGTGCTTTTCCTGGCTTTTGTCTGTGAAATAGACCTTGCACCTCATTCTCTGTAATCACTAGAGATGGTGGGCCCAATGGGATGGGGTAGGTTGTAAGAGGCTTGACTGTTGCTGATGTGTCTGAGATGGGGACTGTGGAGATGGGTGGCAGTAGTTTTCTCTCAAACCTACAGTAAAACACATTCAGGTCATCTGCCAGTTGTTGAGTTCCTTCAGCTTGGGAAGGAGGTTTGCTGTAACCGGTAATATTTTTAAGAATTTTCCACATGTTTGCTGGTTTATTTGTTGAGAACGATTCCTTAGCTTTTCAGAGTAGCTTCTTTTCGCTGCTCTGATCTCCCTTGTTAATACATTTCTGGCCTGATTGTACAACATTCTATCACCTTTTCTGTAGGCTTTGGAACAATGTAGCTGCTTAAGTTTAGCTGTGAACCAAGGTTCATTGTTACTGTATATTCCCAGTCTGGTCAGCACACATAGGTCTTCACAAAAACTGACATATGATGTTACAGTATCTGTGAGTTCATCCAAGTCTGCAGAGCAAGGGCCCTCTTTGTAGACTGTAGCTCAGCATTCAATACCATCATTCCAGATATCCTTCTAACTAAACTAAATCAGCTAGCTGTATCTGACCACACTTGTAAATGGATCATAAGCCTCCTAACAGACAGGAAGGAGCTGGAGAAGCTAAGCAAAATCACATCAGATACCTGTGCAATTAGTACAGGAGCCCCCAGGACTGTGTGCTCTCTTCTTATCTTCTCTTATCTCTATATACCAATGACTGCATCTCAAAAGATCTCTCTGTTAAAGTACTGAAGTTTGCAGATGATACAACAGTGATTGGTCTCATTTGATACAGTGATGAATCATTGGGATGGGAGGTTGAACAACTAGTCTTGTGGTGCAACCAGAACCATCTTGAACTAAATAAACTCAAAACCATAGAAATGGTGGTTGATTTTAGGAGAAACCCTCCTATACAACCACCTCTTACAATGCTAGACAACACAGTAGAGACCTTCAAGTTTCTAGGTTCTATCATATCTCAAGATTTAAAATAGGCATCTAACATCAAAAATGTCATCAAAAAAGCACAACAAAGATTATTCTTTCTGCACCAACTCAGAAAGCTCAAAGTGCTCAAAGAGCTGCTGATTCAGTTCTATGGAGGAATTATTGAGTCTGTCATCTGCACCTCTATAACTGTCTGGTTTGGCTCTGCAACCCAACAAGAGAGACACAGACTTCAAGGATAATTAGAACTGCAGAAAAAACAATTGCTACCAACTTGCCTTCCATTGAGGACCTGTATACTGCACAAGTCAAAAAGAGGGCTGTGAAAATATCTACAGACCCTTCACATCCTGGACACAAATTGTTTCAACTTCTACCCTTAAAATGACACTATAGGGCATTACACACCAGAACAACTAGACACGAGAACAGTTTTTTTCCTGAATGCCATCACTCTGCAAAACAACTAATTCCCAAATTATTTACTAAGACTGTATTACTATTCTTCTTGTCATCCTTCCTAGTACCTATCTCTTCCCACTTATCACTATAACCGTGTTGCTTGTATCTTTATAATTTATATTGTTTTATTTGTTTCCTAGTATGATTTGATTGCTTATTAGTAACCTATGGCTATCACTAAGTGTTGTATCTTATGATTCTTGATGAATGTATTTTATTTTTTCTTTATGTACACTGAGAGCATATGCACCAAAGACAAATTCCTTGTGTCTCCAATCACACTTGGCCAATAAAGAATTCTATTCTATTCTAAAAATGTCCCAAGAGCTTTATAAAATGTTCTCTGCACAAGTACTTTGAAAGGCTGAGGCCAGGAGGAGGAGGAGGAGGAGAACGCAACTCGCAATTCCTTGTTTGTAAAAAATAAAGTAGGAGTGGCTGAGTGTGCTGGAAACAGAACACATGACACAACAGCATCCCATAAATCAGAAAGATTTAGTAAACAGAAGGATTTAATAAACTTCAGATGAAAAACAAGAGACTCAGCCAAGATTAACCCAGCAATATTCATAGAATGACATCAGAAACTTGCTCTGAAGAAACTGCATGCAGAAGATACATATCTCCCTTCAAATTATGGGATGTTCTTCAGGCTACCACAGACATAATTCCCACCAGAGAGTGGGATTCACCTCTGTGCTGCAAGCAAGTTAACCCAATCCTTCTGCATGTCTGCTTTCACTTTAGAAAACATAATTGGGCAAACTGATCCAACATTTGCTGCCATAGTAACAGAAATATAATACATATTATTTGGCCAGTTTGTTTTTACTTAGCTTTTGTTTGTTTGTTTGTTTGTTCATTTAGCATATTTTTATAGCCTCCTTTCTCATAAAAATGTGACTGGGTGATTTTGAAATATAGCAACAGTTAAAATTACATGACAAGCTAACATAAATTTAAAAAAAACATAGAATCCAAAAATGTGGGAGAACAACACTCATCTTATCTGATTCAGCTATCCTGCAGGCTCTCCATGGGATCTCCAAGGTTGATGGAAAAACATGTTTTAATGACTTTCCAGAAGACTAACAAATGCAAAACTGACCTCACCTCAGGAGGCATGTTCTTTCAGTAGGTGGGGGTCACAGCAGAAAAGGCATGCTGCCAGATGGAGCTTCTTTGGAGATGAGACCCACAGCATACTCCTCTTACTGGGCAATGGGTAGATGTAATTGGAGAGAAGTGGTTGCTCAAATGATTTGGTCCCTTACTATGTAGGACTTCAAAGGTCAAACCAGCATCTTGAATTGCTCCTTAAAGCAAACTGGCAGTCAATTAGAACAGAACCGTAATGTGTGCTCTCGTTAACTGTAATGTGTGCTCTCCATAACTGTCCACTCAGTCACACTCTTCACCAGGTGAAGTTTCAGGTAACTTTTAAGTGTAGCCCTATGTAGACATCATCATAGTAATCCATTCTGGGTGTGACCAAGATGCAAGTGACTTTGAGTAGAGCCTCATTGTTGAAGAAAGGTCAATAGTACAAAGCTGTGCAAAGATTCTCCTAGTCAGAATTGCCATGTGCTTCTCCAGCAACAATTGTGAGTTTAGAAGATCCCCAGATTGCGACTAGGTCTGTCTGGGTTAATATCATCCCATCCAGTAGCAAAGTTCTCAGAATCAAAATGCCCAAACCCAGAGCCACACAGTCCTGGTTGTCAGAGTCTCTTCAGTTCTGTTGAAGCCTGTTGTCCCCCATCCAAGACATCAGTTGCATCATTTAGTTCACCAGGGGTAGAGATATACAATTGAGTATTATGAGCATACTGATCATACTTCATCCTATGGTGGTGAATGGTTTCATCCAGATATTAAATAGGAGTGGAGAGAAGCGAGCCCTGCAGACCCAAAAAACAAGAATTAAGAGCAGAACTTCTCACTCTCAGTTAACAGCAACTGGTACTGACCCCAAAGAAAGAAAGTGAACCAGTGCTCCTGCCCATGATACCAATTCAGAAGGATACCATGGTCAATGGTATCAAAGACTGATGAGAGGCCAAGGAGGGCAACAACAGACACAGTACCCCTGTCCTGCTCCTGCCAGAGTTGCTGTCATCCCATGCCCAGGCTTGAATTCTAACTAGTCCAGATAATCCACTTCTTCTAGGTCCTGCTGCAGCTGCTCCACCGTCACCTTCTCTATAACTTTCTCTAAAAAGGAGAGATGTTTGACAACTGGATGAAAGTTGTCCAGTATGGTGGGGTCCAGTGATGGCTTATTGAGGAGGGGAGAAAACAATGCCTCCTTAAAAGCTGATGGAACAACTCTCAAGAAAGAATTATCCTCTGCTAGGATCCAACCACATGACACTTCCCAGGCAGCCTTAACTAGCCGGGAGGGGGCATGGATCTCAGCAGGTGACTGAGCTCAGTCATAAGACCCTGTCCACTTCAACAAGGCCAACAAGATCAAACCGCTCCCAGATAATTGAGAAATACTGTACCTCAGTCATATCCCCTGCACTTCCACCAAATGTGGCATCCAACTCAGAATGAATTTGAGTGGCTTTTGTCTGATAGATGTTCTGCAAATTCTTCCAATAGCCTTGTAGGCAAACCTCTGAGTCCCTCTTCCTCATGAGGGCTTGGATCACCTTAAATAAGTCTGCCAGTTGGCTGTCTTTAGCAACAACAAGGGCAGACAATGACAGCCCTTAATGACACATGATAGGACTTAATAGCAGCTCTCATTTGTGTTTGATCCCTTCCAATGGTGTTCTAGACATCTCTCCTCCCTTTTCTTCTCTCTCAACTCTTCTGTAAACCATAGAGATGCATTTCACAAGAAGGGAGAGGTTGCATGGGCACAATCCAGTCCAAAGCCTTAACTGTCCTCTCATTCCAAGTGATGGTCAAGACTTTATTTGGATAATGCAGCCATTAGGAATAACCAGGGGTGGGATTCTACCAGTTCGGACTGGTTTGGGCAAACAGGTAGTTCCGGTGATAGTTTGGCCCACCACCCACCCCTGCCCCTTTCCTGTGCTTTATTTCCTTGGTTTTGAGCACAGCTGTTTCATGTGGCAGAGCGGTTTGCTGCACATCAGCTGTTTTATTCACTGGGGCTGCAGCAGAAGGTAAGTGTTATAGCTAAAAATGGTCTTTTCTAAATGCTGTGCGCGGATGAAGCACAGCTCACCAAACCAGTTGTTACACTGGTTGAATTTCACCACTGGGAATAACCCCCAGTTCTCTCTGGACCCTATCATAGTTCATCAGAAAGTGGGGTTGGATCAATCCTCCCTGAGACACAGACAATGCCAGAGTGGTTACTACTAGGGTATGATCTGACCATTATAAGGTAGACATCAAGGACTCCCCCAATTGCAAATTGTATTGTCACGGTTCTGACAACAGAACTCTTGCATCATATATGTTTAAAACATTCTTAAGGTTTTTGTGACTTTGCACTACAAAATATAAACAAAAAGAGTATCAACAAAATCCAAATTGTTGTAAAGTGAAGTCAAATTACAACAATCTAAATGTCATTGAATTGCCACTGTAATCAGCCTTAGACAGCATGGACAATGGTTGAGCAACATTTAGAAGGCCATAGGTTCATGATTCCTAGATTACAGAAGGTGGCATCCAGATCATTTGCAGATTGCAAAAAGATTACCACTTTCTATTTGTCATCTTCATGAACTGCAACACCAGTTAGCGACCTATAATCACTAACTGGTGCTGCAATATTTGGGAGTTCAGAATGGCTGTAATCTTTTGAAGTGAATGTATACAAAGTCAGGACCATAAACATTAGGACTACTTATACTAAGATCCAAATAGTTTTGCTTGCTCTCACATCTCACTGACAAAACTTATAAAGCGTACCCTTTATAGGTCAATAAAAGTTACTTTTAATTGTTTAGTCTATGAATGACTCTAGCTTACGTCAACAGCTCTTGGGGATAAGGAGAATCCATAAACGGTTAATCATTAATGCAGGAATTGCTGAAGATTTCTATGCCAAACATTTGAAAAAGCCACCTTCACTCCAACGTAAGTATTTTTAAAAAGTGAATTTGTGCTGCCTAGTGATGGTGAAATTCTTGCCTAATGTTGATCAATATTTTATCAATGCATGCTTTTATTCTGTAAAGTGTATTTTTCATCATTCTGATGCCCTTCCAGGAAGCTGGGGTTGTAACTTCTGGAATGCTTAGTTTGCCTTTTGTGGGTTACAAATGGACATTCTGGAGCTACAGTCCAAGAAAATTAAATTGAGGAAGACTGGTCCAGTGTGAACCTAGTCAGGAAAGCAACAGAATCCAGTGAAAGGTTGAGCAGGAATCACTTCTCTTTATATCTATCTGCAAGATTCCATCCATAATTTAATTTTCATACTTTTCTCCCAAGAGAACTTTAGAAATGGCTCTATGCTGGAGTTAGGAATTCTATAGTCCCAGGGAACTCTTAACATCCCTTAAATAAAATCATATGGAGAAACTATGCTGTTGCCTACAAAACCAAACTGACTTCAGAGCAGGGGTGGGCTTCAAAAAATTTAACAACCAGTTTTCTACCCAGTTGCTGGGTGGGTGTGGTCATGGTGGTCATGGCCTAGTTGGGCTCCTGCACCATGGTGGGGGGGCATTATCGCTATCCCCAGGCTCTGGAGGCTTTCCTCAAGCCTCTGGGAGGACATTTCCAGCCTTCTGGAATCTCCATTAGACCAATTTTTCACCCTCCCTGGGCCCCAAAAGCATCCTACAAGCCTCTGGGAGGGCGAAAATGGCCTCCCCAGGCTCCAGAGGCTCTATGGAGGCTGAAAATGGGACCATTTCCAGCCTTCCGGAGCTTCCAGGAGGCCTGTTTTTCACCCTTCCTGAGCCTCCGTGTGGGCCCTGCACTTACCTGGGATCCAAAATGGGCTGCATGGGGACTTCTGGGAGGGGCAGGACAGGTAAGTGGGGCCAGCCAGGAGTGGGATTTGCTGGTTCGCCAAACCAGCCATAAAATTAACAACCAGTTCGCCCGAACCGGGAAAACCAATAGCAGCCCACCCCTGCTTCAGTGTAATATTTACAATGTGAATATTTGGAAATCATGAGTGCTAACTTTTCTACTTTCTAGTAAATATTATCATTACTCATCACTGAATGGATAGTTCCTTGTTTGTTCCCCGAAAATAGAAACTATTTTTGACATCACAAAATGCAGAATATGAAGTGTAGAATCACATTTAAGTCCCACCTGTCTAAACAACTTTTTACATTTTAGCCTTCTGCATATTATACTTATTGATTATTATCCTTATTGAGAGGCTGTTTTTATTTCTGTGCTTACAAGCATTAAAATAGGCAGGAAGAAATCCATGATTTCATAAAATGAAGTTTCCAAAGGAGCATTTCCTTTGGCATTCCAGAAGTTACAACCCCATATATGATGACTGCAACAAAAAACAAAGTCTCATGATCCATTAAAATGAAGTTTATTATGGTTTAAGCTTTTGTGGACTATATCCATCAGATGCACCCTAAATGCAGCCATTATTGCCATTACTCAGGGCATAAATCAAATACAAAACGTACTCCCACTCTACTCCCTAGAAAAGTCTAATGCTTTTAATGAGTATTATTGATTGTTTGCTTGTTTTAATCCCCTTCCTTTTGACTCTGCATACTTCTAGATGTTTGATTTATGTTTGTATCCAAATAGCAGCTGTCCGGAACAATCTTTAAGCATAAGAGATAGTTACTAATCAGAAGGGTATTTACTTTTCACTTATTTTTATGATTATATACTATGTAAACTATTTTGGAAATTCAGTCTTAGAAGCAGAATGCCAGTGCATTTTTTTTTCATTTTTTTTTTTAAGAGAACACTTATGAGTTTAGTTTGAAGTTATTGGTATGAGCCAGAAATGGTGGGCTAATTCTTAGATCCATTGGTTGGTTAATTGTTGTGTATTTATATTTATTTTTTTAAAAAATCTTATTATAAATTTGCAAGCCAGTCTAAAACCTCAGCTGTCTACATTTTGATTTTTTGATTTTCAAATCACTGGGATATATATTTTGCGTTAATTCTCAAAACTTACTCTATTCCTTGGTTGCTCTTTGGCACAAAAAGTCTAGAATGATCTATGAAGTGAAGCATAATAAGTCTGGTTAAAACCCTCAGGTCATATTAGCTTACCACGTTTTCATTAATGAAAGCCCAGGAATCTTATTCTATGGTAGGTTTGCAATTTTACGAGAACAGCCAGCTTAGACATGGTAATAGCTTTCCTGAGATGGTTCCCCAGAAATGTAATGACATCACCAACCCAGAGACTATGATGGAGAGAGGCCCACTTAGTCTCAAATACGATGTCAGACCTAAGGAAAATAAAGACTAGCTCATCAGTTTGCTCCCAGACATAGCAAAACAGATTACCAAAACAGCAAAGCCTACATCAAACATTAAGAAGTAAACAAAAACTATAATTCTAGAAACGGCAACCTGACAAATCAGTTTGAAGGATATTTTCAGGAAGCTGGCCAACAAAACCATTCAATGTTGGAAGAAAATATCCTAAGACATGTTCAAATCATCTTGTTTTAGAAGTCTATATGACTATATTTTCTGATTTATCTTTGCAAATGGCCACTTGCATTTTTATTTTATTTTTATTTATTTTTTTATTTGATTTGATTTGTCAATTGCTTACAAGATAATAGGTATAAGTATAAACATAGTTATGAATACATGGATGCATATAAGAAAAATAAATATGATAACAAGTAGGATTTTAGGTGCTACACGTCAGGAACAATATACTGTGTAGGTGATGCGTTCATGCACAGCCATCCTGATCCATGTATGAATGTCATTTCAACTTGAAACCATATCCAATCCTCTACCAATATCCTTGTGATTACCTGGCTGAGGGGGTTCATATATGCATGTGTACACACACACACACACACACACACACAAATCTTGTGCTACCTCATTATTTGGGTGGAGGGTAAGTGGAAATGAGGGCAGAATGCCAGAAGTATATGCTCCCAGCAGAGCCATACTTTAAATTTTTAGGTGCTGCCTAATTCCAGATGATTCCAGGCAGCTCAAAATATAAAATACAGTACAAATAATAAAAAAGAACAAGAGCAAGATGGCAGTCTAGCCAAGCACACACACACACACACACACAATCCCACAACAGGCTTCATCCACCCTATTCCAAGGCCTGAAAGAACAGCCAGATTTTTAAGGCCTTCTCGAATGCCAACAGGATGAGAGCCACATTGATTTCAAGGGAAACCTCAATCAGGAGGGCAGGTGCCATGACAGAAAAAACTTGTTTCCCCAGGTCACAAAATATAACACTGTCTAATCAAGGGACTTAAAGCATACTAGCCTTTTCAGATACCATGGAAGATAAGCAGTCCCTCGAATAACCAGGCCCTGTGCCATGTAAGGCTTTATAGATCACAACCATCACATTGAATTGCACCCAAAAGCAAACTGGCAACTGGTGCTGCTTGCAAAAATATATCACTGTTGCATACCCATCACTGCCTACCAAGCAACAGAAGGAAAAACAGTAAAGGTTCTAATCAAGCAATGCCAGAAAATGTGGATTATGGCCCTGTGGCCATCAGATTGGAAGAGGCCAATCAACATGCCAATAATAACAAAAAAGACCAACTATCATACAATGTGCCTAATTTCATGTGCTTGCAAAATAATGCAGATTAGGGAGACTTACATGGAAAGGGAGATGCCAGATGTTCAATCTGGCTTTGATGAAGGCCAAGGAAGATGAGGCATTATTGCTGAAGCATGCTGGATAATTGAGAAAGCCATCAAAAAAGTATGTGTTTTACTGAGTATTGAAAGACCTTCTATTGTGTTGACTGTGTCAAGCAACGGAGTGTGCTTATAAAAATGGAAGTTTCAGAACATCTCACTGTCCTCATATAAAATTCACACAAGTTAGGAAGCTACAGTGCAGCCAGAACATGCCATAACAGATTGGTTCCAGGGTGGGCAAAAGTTATATACTTGTTTATTTAAACTGTATGCTAAATATATATTAAAGGAAGCTGGATTGGAAGAAGATGAGAATGGTTGTAAAACTGGAGGAAGAAATATTGTATTGGTATGCAACTATACTGATGACAGTACTCTTATACGTTAGCTGAAAATGCAAATGATCTGCAAACTCTAGGAACAAACATCAAGCAGCATAGTGAAAAATATAGGGCTAAAATGAAATATAAAGAAACCCAAACTAATCAATTCCAATAGGTAGAGTGGCAAACCTTGGAATTGATTATGAAGATATTGAAGTGATGGATAGCTTCTGCTCTTTAGGATCAAATATTAACAATCAAGGAACCAGCAGTCAGGGAATACACTACAGATTAACACTTAGAGCGATAGGTCTTAGAAAAGATATTCAAATACCGTGATGTTTCTATAGCTACAAAGATTGAAACTGTGCAAGGAATGGAAGCAGAGGTTGAAGTTTGAAAAAGCAAAGCGGAAAGACTATTATTGCTTTTGAACTTTGTTTTGGAGAAATTTCCTGAGCATACCATGGAAAGCTGAGAAATCAAATAAATGGATCATTGAACCAATCAATCCACAGTTTTCATTTGAGATGCAAATGACCAGACTCAGACTTATCATGCACATGACACGTTATGTGAAGACCTAGCTCTTTGGAGAAGGCTGTAATGCTATGGAAAGTGGAATGACAGAGGAGAGGATAACTAGCAGCAAGGTCAGTGAACTCAGTTACAGTGCTGATGAATGTTACACTGGAAGACCTGAGGGATTAGACTGGAAACAGACCCTCTTGGAGAAAATCTATCTGTGTGGTTGCTAGAATCCATACCAAATTGATGGCATATGGACCAATATGTATATTTATATGTTCTCAGATTAGGATCACTGTTAATAAGATTGAAATTCCAGTAAATATGTCTAATTGTGTCTCTTACATTAGCATTTAGAAATGTTGTTAGAGTTTGCAGCATAAATTCACACCCAGAAAACACACAGACTGATTCAGCAGGACCATTAACTTCTTTATAAACATATTAATATGAGTAAAGTTTACAATACCATTTGTAGATTCTGTCAGCGTAACCAGAGGTGATATTCAGCAGGTTCTGACCAGTTCTGGAGAACCGGTAGCGGAAATTTTGAGTAGTTTGGAGAACCAGCAAATACCACCTCTGACTGGAGATTTTACAGTATCCTTCCCCTGCCACACCATTAAGCCATACACACAGAACCGGTAGTTAAAAATTTTTGAATCCCACCACTGAGTACATAAGCAAAAACACGAGCAGTAGCTCAGAGCAGATATCAGTTTCAGCAAGCAAGCAAGTTACTTTTACTTTAGAGCAGCAGGCAAACAAGAGACTAGAGCCGTACACCCAGGGTACTTCCACTTTCAGTTTCCATTGAGCTGCCCTTGGCTGGTCTGTTGCCATGCCTACTCATTTGCTGACTTTGTTACTAAGTTCTATTCCAGTTCATGAATATATTCTGACAAATATTATGCCAATTTTTACCCGTTTAAGTCCCACTTCTTGAGAGCCAGTTTGGTGTAGTGGTTTATGCCCTGGACTAGAAACTAGAAATTCATGAGTGAGATTGATTTAAGTCATCCATCTGGGGTTAAGGTAGCCTTTCTCTCTCCATCCCAAGAATGGATGGAGAATATTTTAATCTAGTAAAAGAAAAGGGACCAGTTGGGTGGAGTGGTTAAGGCACCAGGCTAATAACTGGGAGACTGTGAATTCTAGCCCCATCTTAGGCCCAAAGTTAGCTGGGTGATCTTTGGCCAGTGACTTTCTCTCAGGCTTAGAAAAGCAGTCATCTGGAAAGTATGGTGCCCATGTGGCAGTCCATGATTTTAAGATATTAAGATTTTTAGATTGAAGAGAATTGTGTGACAAAGTGCTGATGTTCTTGGTTTTCAGGCAAGAGCCTGAGCTTTCAAAAGGACTAAGAAATGCACAAGCTACATGATATGAATTAAACTAATAGATAACACTCTATCCTGGTCCCAGTATTACCCCTTGATCCCTTGGCTTGTTTAACAAGCAAAATCTCTGTCTTTCTCTAAGCCTTCCCCAACTGCTGAGTTGCAAAAATTATCCTCCACCCATCCTTCCAAGTCAACTGAAATCTATCTTGGCATAGAACCTGCCACCATCTTCTCACTTCAAATCCCGATCCCTCCATTGCTGCCTCTGTGCCCAGTCACTAGGCAGTAAGTGTCTTAACAGATTTTAGGCACACTGAGGCTGCTCTTGGAAAATGTCAGAATAAGGTGAAAGACTTACTTGAACACTGGTACAGGATGATCTAACACTGTCTCACTCCTGAGCTAGGGATGAGATAAAGGCAGTATCATGGGGGCACAGGACAAAAATGATGTAACTTTTGTGTCATGATCAGATGTAAATGGGGATATAGCTTCTGTCATCTGGCTGGACAAAAGATTCTGCTGATCCATTATATTTCTTCGAGGCACTTAAAGATTTTCCAGATTTGCTCCCTGAGCTTCACAGACTGTCCAAGACAAAATCCTCTGAGAAGTAGATTATAGAAACACAGTTACATAAAGCTCTTTACTACTCATTTGGGGCTGCCGACATGAACACCAGGATAGCTTATTACTGTTTACTGACCCAGATCTCACCTTTGCGGTGCCCATTCATATCTTCCATTCCGTTCCAAAGAAAGGCTGTTCCCAGCTTGGCTCCCTTCTTTCTTTCCTCCCTAAAATTTAGGGACTTTGGCTTTCAAAATTTCCAGACAGATCAAGCACATCCAGAGGATGCTCAATTGTGGGGAAAACTGCTTAAAAGTTTCTTCTGTGGGGCAACCTTATCATATTTCTGTTGTGTGAAGAATCCAAATTCTTCTTGCTTTTCCTGGTATCTGTCTGTAGTTTATATTCGTTGAGGAAAGAACTGTAAGGACAAATATGTCAGCCCCCACTCGCCCACCCACTCACCACCTTTAACCAATTTAGAGAGCTGTTTAATTGTCCTTATGGGGACAAGGGAAGCTTTCATGACACTCTGTGTGTGTGTGTGTGTGTGTGTGTGTGTGTAGGGGAGATTCTTTGAGGATTGACATGCTCAGCTGAGGCTTAATGTATCTATCAAAGGTGTCCACTGAACATAGCCCAAAAAGTTATGATGGTGGCTATGATGACATGATCAAAGCTGTGACTCACCTAAAAAGCAGGCATAGCTTTGATACTACCATTACAGTCACCATCTTGATTTGTATAACCGCTCCTTGTATACACTCCCTATTATCTGCAATAATTTATTCATTATGTTGCTGAAAACAATGGGGAAAACAGAACACAATTTTTCAATGCCTTGATGTTGAATTTTGGCAGTAGTGGCAAGGGGCTGCGAAAAAGGGAGCCATATATGACATCACATGGAGAGGCCTGCTTAGTGGATTTGGAGTGAAGCCTGGAGAAGACTTCTGATGCTCTGCACTGCATGGAATGTATGCTTTTGTTGTTCAGGGATGGTTGCATAGGTGTCCTTTTTATACATCAGTGAATTTTGATATCATTTCCTGCTTGAATGTTCCTTGCCTTCCGCCTCCTCCCAGCAGGAAGTTGGAACCAATCTGTGTGTGCACCTCTGCACAACACACAGTTGGGATTCAGGAGGTATGCATGTTGGCCTGTCTGTAGCCCTCTGCAACCTCACTTACCCATCAACCCCTTCACAGCATATGTATTCAGCAATGGCTATTGGCAGTTGCGGGCAACCCTAAATTAGCCTTTCAGAAGCCATTTAATAATGGCTTCTGAATTATGGCTACCAATACATCTACAGAAACATGAGCAGTGAGGCTATATTAGTTCTTTCCCAAACAACTGGTTTTAAAAGATTGTCTGTTTGAGCTGAATTGTGGGTTTTCTTGGGTATGTCATCCATCTTAGTGACAAGAAAAGGGAAAAACATTTCCTCACAGTGTTCCCTCATAAAATTTCACAAGGCAGCTTTAGTTTCCTTGTGGGTTGTGTGATACCATTCTTCTCCTCGGGCTTTATCTTTACATCATGATTAACTCAGCCCAGAGCTGTTGAAAGTATCCAAGAGAACTCAATGCATCTTTTGTCATGGCTGCAGTTAAGCACCAAGCAGATAGAATATGTGGTACAAGTAGAAAAAGGTCACCCTGTCAGGGTAGGACTATAGAGTCAAAAGAACAAAAGATCCCACATTGAACTGAGTTAGCTTTTCATATATTGAAGGAAGCAAATAAGAAACTTTTTATTTCAAAAAGCACCAGTACCATCTCAATCTACCAGAGTAAAACAAAACAAAACACTAACTGCATCATAGCTTCTAAGTCCACCTTCTGCTTTCTCCTTATGGAAGGAGAATAAAGGAGTTGGTTACCTTAATCTAAACCTGGCGAACTTGGAGTGTATCTGAACTATCATTCCCAGAACTACAGGTGGCGTTTCCTTCAACTGTGAGGGTAGAGAATTCTGAGAGTTGTGGTTCTGATATATCTGAAGATCACTGTGATGGAAAAGATGCTGAAAGGATAATTTGAGTCCCCAAAAACTACGGTGAGTTTTGCTGTGTCTGGCAAAAATAAGATCTGGAGAAAAGAAATTGTTCAGAACAGTCAGAGGACATCCACTAAAAAAAAACCAACACAAAGAGAGCTAGGGATTTATTTCCTACTTGCCGTACTCCTTCACATAATAGCATTGTATTTCCGAAACAAAAGCCCAGTCTTGTTTAATGATGATATATTGTTGTTGTTGTTCAGTCACTAAGCAATGTCTGACTCTTTGCAACTCCATGGACCATAGCACGCCAGGCTCCCCTGTTCTCCCCTGACTCCCGAAGTTTGCCCAAATTCATATACACTGAGACAATGACACTATCTAACCATCTCATCCTCTGCCGTCCCCTTTCCCCTTTAGCTTCAATCTTTCTGAGCATTAGGATCTTTTCCAGTGAGTCCTCTCTTCTCATTAGGTGGCCAAAGTATTTAAGATGATGATATGTATGGCACTAAGTACAGTAGCTATGATACCCATAAAACAACTATGTCAATACAATGCAGTGGCCCTGATAATAAACCAGGCATTCTCTATTAGTGGCTTGACCTATAAAATAAATAGATTCTATTTCAACATCCCATGTTATCCTGCAGAGAAGAAAGACATGTGTCCAACTACATGATAGGAAACTCTTGCTCAGAATTTCACCAGCCAGTCAGGTGTCCTCGCCTTTCTGCAGGATGTTCCATTTTACTCTTTCCCCATGAATACTGTATTTCTATTCCTACCCACTAGTTATTTAGAATTTTGTAGCATTGGGCAGTTTACTCCTATTAGGCTTTGCAGATGCACACGCACGCGCACACACACATACACACACACACACACTTTTCTGTACCCCCTTCCAATCTGGGGTTGTCTCCATTTTGTGGGTACTATTTTGGCTGTTACATAGTCTGGAATTGTTTGGCAGCACCAAATCGAATAAAATAAATAAATTATAAGGATTTGGTACCCAAAGGTTGAATACGAAGTTAGTGCACATAATACATCCACCAGTGGGCCTGGGAAACCCAGAGCAGGGTGAAGCCCATTAAATGGCTGGTATGAGTATGTGTTGCTGCTGGGGTGGGGAGGTGGGGGGTTATTATTTTATTATTTTAATTTTTATTATTTTTACTTCTTTTATGTTGTGTTTTTATTTCCTGTAAGCCACCTTGAGTCACCATGAGCGAGGAGGCAGCAATATAAAATTCCCAAATAAATAATAAATATCACTTGTTTTCTTAATATAAAGTACAGTTTCAGTCTTCAACAGCAAGTCTGGAAAAACTCTGGGTTTTGTATGAAGTTTGATGAGACTAAGTTGCCAGATATCTTGACAGGCAAAGGAGGGCATGAACGATTGGAAAGGAGGACCTTTAAGGGGAAAAGAAGATACATATTTTTAATTTTTTTGCCATCCATAACAAAAAAAATCAGAAAATATAATTAAGCCTATATGTTTATGAAATTACTTTTTCTAGCATCAGAATGATTGATTTTTGAATTGCAATATTTTTCCAATAAGTCTTTATTTTCAAGAACGGATGTGAATTAATGATGATGCACTTTTAAAATTTCTCCAAGAAACATATTACAAGTCATGTGATCTACAGTGATGTGATCTACAGGACTTGAAGGGGCTGGATTGAAGCTGATAGTTGGGATCAGGAAATAACTTATCTCAACTTGTTGCTGAGGGAAAGAAAGAAAGCAGACAATTTGCAAGATCACAATACATGAACATTTGAATGACTATTGTGAAAACGTTACAAAAAAAATCCAAGATATTCAAAATGTCAGACAATATTTTATTTTAAAGCTATTTATTCATTTGTTAAATTTTGATGCAGCCAATCTCACCAAGGCAACTCTAGGCATAAAGCTAGGTCTACCATAGACATGACAGACCAAAAGACATGAGGATTAAAAAGGAGGACATGTGCTCCTTTGGCCAAATGTCTGGGGACTCTAAATGAGATGGTTTCAGTCTAAGCAAATTATTTGCATTATTGTTTAAATGCTGGCTGTTCAAACGCATAAATTGGCTCCTGTTCTTTCTGATCTGCTGAGAAATTTTGTTGAGCCCTATCAGATCGATAAGCTGACCAAGATGATGGAAGCTCTTGATTTCATGATCACTGAAGAACGGTGGGAAAAATGAATATGTGTAGTCAGTTACATGATCAATTTTTGGAGTGGACTAATTGGTATTACAGCCTCTTGAGAAACGTTTTGTTACTAAATATACAACAGAAGGGAGATCTACTACTGTAGAAACAAAGGACTAGAAACCTATTGCTACTGAGAACATCATCTGAGAAACTAAATTCTTGTGATTTTAATAAAAAGGTTAATATAGTTGCCTAGAGGGGCAGCAAATAAATATAATAAATAAAATAAAATAAATAACTATTTTTTGACTAACTGCAAATTGCCTGTATGTGTTTTTGTGTGTGACTTATTTAACCCTCTGTGTTCTTCTAGAGCTTCTACATCAAACTGAAAAGGGTGAAAGGCATCCAATACAATAAGACCTCTTCCAAATCAGCTTCACTAAAGCTGATCAGCCACCACAATATTTATGCTGCATTATGCTATTAAGAAAGCCAACTCGGGACCATCTTTATTATTATTATTATTATTATTATTATTATTATTATTATTATTATTATTATTTGGTCTTATATGCCGCCCTCTCTCCCGAGGGACTCAGGGCGGCTCACATAAAAGCAACCATACAAATATAAACTATAAACCAAATATAAATCATACATATAAACTCTCTGCAGCAGTTTTCTGAGCAAAAAAGGCTTTCCCATCCCCACAAGCTACAAGTAATCTCTTTTGCCCTGCTCTCTGATTACTCTCTGATTTCTAAATTAAGTCCCTACCTAATCAACAGCAGAGAGCTATAATTAGTAATTTTTAACATTCCAAGGAAAGGCTTTTCAGGAAGGTTTTACCATGATCCTCCTTTCATATTTTTTTCATTTTAGTATTAAACAATGTTATGTATGTAGGTTTGAATGTCATTGGTTTAGTTTGAATTGTTCTTGTAAAATGTCAAATATGATTGGTTTGAAAAGTGTGGGAAAACCCTGCACTCTGATTGGCTGGCAACTGCGGCTGCTGGCTATAAGTAGCAGCCGTAGCCCAGCCAAGACGGGTCCATTCGAGCTGTAGTCACTTAATAAACTCTTCACTGAAGCTCTTCGCGTCTGACTCTTCATGCAAACTTAACAAACAACAGTTTAAAAATACAGGACTGTCAAGCAACAGTACTGATATAGGAAAGTTCACCCTTCAGCTTTCACCTAAAAAACCTCTAAGAAAATACTGTTTGCCCCATTACAGAATATAACATATCTTCCACAATGAATCAAAAAGTTTGATTGCACTGATATAACTTTAGGACATTTTGTCTTTATCATTTTAAATAATTAAATATGTTATTGTAGAAGGAGAGTTGTGTTAATCTATGATATCAAAAGATGAGGAGTCTGAAAGCATATTTTCTGATTAACACCCTTAATTAAAGATGTTATTAAAGGATAATAAAAACTTGTTTGCTGGGGCAGGAGGGAAAGTGCTACCAAGACTCATGTTGATATTTTAGTAAACTCATTGGTGCTATGATGTCAGATAATCATCTAACTTTCACAATAACTGTGTTGTGAAAGGTTATTCTTCATTCAATACCTGTGTTTTCACCTTCTGATTTCACTGCATATTAACTTGCCTTACTTCCAACTAGTTATATATAATTAAGAGCTGAAACTCAGAAAGGTACATCGTGCAAACGTGAAAATTACTGTCATAATAAATGAACTATTGTTTAAGGTGATGCAAGCCTCTTGGTAATGCAGAGACTGAACAGGGAAAACAGAGCAATGATTCTCCTGGTCTCCTTCAATGACTTTGTCCCAGTTCGGCGTGTTCCATAGAAACTTTCTTGCCTTTGGCTGCATATTCATCCTATTATGTGGATTACAAATCCAAGCATTGTAGCTCCGCTCAGTTTGCGTCATTAGTGTGGGCTCTCAGTAAGAAGTGACCTGGAGGAGCTGTACCGTCTTGGCAGATGGGTGAGCACAGTCTCCCACCCATCCACCCAATTCAAAGGAATGCTGCTGTTTTCTTCCTCTTTGCCTGAAGCGTAAAGAGGCCTAATGAGCAATTCTGCTGACCCAGCAAAAGGGAGCACAGCAGCCAGGAAGCTGGGGAGAAGGGCTCCTGGCCAAGATGAAGTGGAGAGAAGAAAAGAGACAGAATAAGCTGAGTCTTTTGCTTGGGAAACCTATCATATTGGAAGGACTGAACTTCAGGGAGGATGCCAAGATTTCCTTCTGCCCCCGGGATATTATGGTTTAGCAGTTCAAATAAACAAACAAAACAGCAGCTAATCGGTGGGGACAAAACATTCCACAACAGTGTAAGGTAGTGATGAGCACACACATTGCTTAGCGTTGCAAAGTGCAAAGGAGTAAGACAGATTGCAAATGTACTCTGACACTTAATTAGAAAGTTGTTTACCCAAAGCATACTGATACTCTCTCTCCTTCCACTTGAAGGTATGTTGAAAGGTAGACACTGAGAAGGACATGTGCATCAGAACTGCTTTCCTGACTGATTTTCCCTGTAGCGCTAGGTTGCGAGCATTGCCATAGGACAGTCTTCCATAATCAGGTATCCCTTGCACACATTGGGGTTTTAATGATGGTGTAAGCTGTCATTTAAAACAATCCCATTTTGCAGCAGTGTCAATCATTAGAGAGATCTGAGCTTCTGATCAAGATTTGTTGCAAGTACTCTGTGGTGTCCTAAACAGAATGTTGCTTCTTCCATAGAGCAGAGGCCTATGCAAAGCAAGTTATGTAATACAAGGACATCGTGGTAATTGAACGAGTATATAGCAGAACAACTTTACATATTTCTCTTAGCAGCAAAAACAGTTCAAGTTAGGACATGAAACATACACCCCACCTAGTACCTACACAAAACCTATTGTCTTTCTTGTTATACAACATTTCTGATTGAAATATTGCAAAGAGAGCACACTCTTGCGGGGAGGGGGACACACAGAAATATTGGCACTGAACCAAACTTCTTATCTTGATAGAAAGTGTAAGGCCATAAACAAATGGCTTATCAGAGAAAAACAATGTGACAATTACCAGAATTCTGCATGGATTGGTCAGGAACAATCATGCTAGAATAACTTTGTCTCATTTCTTTGATCATATAATTTTTAGTAGATGGTGGGAATTTTGAAGATATAGAATATTTTTACTTCTTCTTTTTTTCCCCGCATTTATATGCCACCCTTCTCCGGAGACTCAGGGCGGCTTACAATTTTTGGAGCACAACCCAATGTGCTCAGCAATAGCCTTCATTTCTTGTATATGCCTGCTTATTACTAGGGCTTTTTGACCCCCCCAAGCGGCATTTTTACAAAGTCAGCTTATTGCCCCCAACAATCTTGCGTCCTCAATTTACCTACCCCAAGAGGATGGAAGGCTGAGTCAACCTTGAGCTTGGTGTGATTCGAGCCTTGCACTAATTGCAGGCAGCTGGAACTAAGTGCTAGGCATTTAACAGCCTGCACCACCAAGGCTCTTCAAACAAAGCATTTGATAATGTTTAGCAAGTAAGTTAAGTATGGGCTAGATGAAGTACGCATACAAACATAACTGGTTTAAAAATTATACTTGAAGAATGTGCACTAATAGTTCCTCATTAGATTGGAGCAACATATCAAGTGAGGTGCCACAAAGTTAACTTCTGGGTTTCTACAATACTTTTATTAATGATTTGGATGGGAATGCCTTGTCAGATTTACAGGCTTCACAAAACTCTGCATTCTAGAATATGACATAAAATCCAAGCTTACCTTAAAGCATTAGAGTGATTCTTTGAAAGTAATAGAAATTGAAGGGCAAGTACAAAAATCTTAATTTAGAAAAAAAATCCAAGTAACAAATACAGCATGGGGAGAAATGTGGCTAAGAAATGGTATTTGTGAAAACTATATGGAAATATTAGTTGATTGCAAACTGAACAAACGTCAACAATGCACTATTGCTGCAAAAAAGGCAGTGCAATTTTAGGCTGCATCAACGAAAGTACAATTTTCAAAGCATGGGGAGTCACCCTTTATTCTAGTTTAGACAGACCCCACTGAGTACTGTATCCAGTTCTGAGCACCATAATTTAAGAAGGATTCAGAGAAACTGGAACAAGTTCAGAAAAGGAGAGTAAGGATGGACAAGGGAGACAAACAAATTCCAGTGAAAGTAGAGTAGACAAACTATTTAAAAATATCATGGGGAGGGGGAACATCGCATTCATCACATTTCTGAAAGGATGTCAAGATATTTTCTCTCTTCAGGATATCAGATAATGGGTTTAAATTACAGCAAGGCAGATTTCAAAGAAAAGTTGAATCCATTACTCAGGAAAGTGGTGGGGTTCTCCTTGTTGGACTCATTCAAGCAGAGGCTAGACAACCATCTGTCTGACATGGTTTAATCTGAATGTTGCACTAAGCAGGGGGCTGGATTTGATGGCATAAATTGCCCAGAGGTATTTTCTAGACAGCTCAGTCTGGTTTCCATGAAGCAGTTGTCAATTTGTTCCTACTCAACTCGGCAATGTTTGACTAGGGTTAGCAGCTGCCATCAGCAGCTGCATGAGCTGTCAGCCATATTTTGTGTCCTAGGCCCACCTCCTTTCAGAGAAATAGTCTAGGCTGCCATAGAGCCCCCATTTCTGAGATGCCCTGCGGACAGTCACTCATGCACTCGTTACTTCCTGACTCGACTACTGTAACACTCTCTACATGGGACTGCCCTTGCAGATCACTCGGAGGTTTCAGCTGGT
Source organism: Naja naja (assembly GCA_009733165.1). Classification (NCBI taxonomy): domain Eukaryota; kingdom Metazoa; phylum Chordata; class Lepidosauria; order Squamata; family Elapidae; genus Naja; species Naja naja. The sequence goes on from CM019149.1 coordinate 67,948,796, forward strand.
ACAGAATGCGGCCACATGGGTGGTGATGGGAGCCTCCCGATACTCCCACATTACACACCTCCTGCACAAGCTGCATTGGTTGCCGGCTGCCCTCTGAGTGAGATTCAAGGTGCTTGTGTTAACATATAAAGTCCTGCATAGCTTGGATCTGGGGTACTTGCGGGAACGTCTCCTGCCAGCATCGACATCCCTTCGCCCTGTATGCTCCCACAGACAGCGCCTCCTTAGGGTGCTGTCGGCCAGACAGTGTCAGCTGGCGACCCACAGGGGTAGGGCCTTCTCTGTGGTAGCGCCCACCCTGTGGAACCAACTCCCTTTGGGATTCCGACCTGAAGACCTGGTTTTTCAGCAATCCGGCCTGGACTGAAGTGGAGTGGGATGGGTTTTTTTAACTGTTTTTAGATTAGTTTGTGGGTTTTAAATTTATTGGGCTTAATGTTTAATAGTATTTTATCTAATTTATTTGTATTCGTATTTTAATGTTGTGAGCTGCCCTGAGTCCTCAGGGAGAAGGGCGGCATATAAGTCCAATAAATAATAATAATAATAATAATAATAATAATAATAATAATAATAATATTTCTGCCACTTGCAACCCTCAACTCTGTTCTTCAGATTGGCAAGCTGCTTGACATGGGCCCAGTTAAAGGAAAACAAATATTCAACCAACAGTAAAACAATCTGCCACAATGTTTTCATTAGATTGATCCCCCCTCCCATTGTCCCTTTTCACCACTGCCTCAGGATTCTGAACCTAATTTTCGGTCTTTTTTTTCCTGAACAACAAAAGACAAGACAGGCAAGAAAGGATGTTTTTGTGGCTTACTTTATTGAACCTCTAAAAGAATTAACTCCAACAATAGATTGACCAATTATTTGCCTTCAAGTCAGTGTCATCTCTAAGTGCCCAGGTAAATAGCAATAGCACACTAATATACTACTTTATAGTGCTTTACATCACTCTCTAAGCTGTTTAGAGATAGTCAACCTATTGCCCCCAACAATCTGGATCCTCATTTTACCGACCTCGGAAGGATGAAAGGCTGAGTCAACCCTGAGCCGGTGAGAATTGAACTGCAGGCAGTCAGCAGAATTAGTTTGCAATAGTGCAATACTACATTCCAACTACTTGATTTTCTCTCTGATAATCTGGTCCTAACATGGTCTTTCAGGTCTTCTAGCAGTGTACCATTGCCACTGTAACTGAACCTACCCACTTTGCTGCTGGTCATACTCTTCTTCTCTTTCCTTCCACCTTTCCCAGCATCAGCACTTTCTCCAAAGAGCAAGGATGTTGCAGAATGTGTCCAGAGTAGAATAATATGAGCTGGTATTGGTGAACCAGAAGAATTGTACAGTAGCATTGGACTGCTCAGTCAGTGTTATTTTAAGGCTATAACTCTATAATTTTTTTACTCATTTAGCGCAAGGCTAAAAAAAGAAATCGCTGGAATGAAGGAAATTCTGCCCTCCCCCAAACAAACAAGGAATCTGAATGTCAGCATGTGTTGTCTATATAATGAAAGGAAAGCAACAGGAGGGAACTTTTAAATAACAGCTCTAGTTGTGACTCAGCTCATTATATGACTCCAATTTGTCTTCTGTTTAAGAAAAAAACAAACCCTGTTCTTAGAAGAAGAGCCCAGGAAGGAGCTTAGAGATGATGGACAGAATTCAGCAATCAGTTCTGCCCAATATTTTTTAGCATTGAAACTGGTGGATGAATCAACTTGCTTGTTCTGTGTTAAGCAAAACAACCCATCTTAGAAGAGCCCAGGAGCTTAGAGATGATGGACAGAATTCAGCAATCAGTTCTGCCCAATATTTCCTTTAGCATTGAAACTGGTGGATGAATCAACTTGCTTGTTCTGTGTTGCACATGCAAAATCAAGACAGCAACATCCATTTATGAGCTTATGATTATTTGTGAGTGAATGTCTTTTCTCTTCATTTAATTTTATTTGGAATATCCTTCAGATGATTTATGATTTTGTTGATTTCCCAAACATCCATCTGGGAATGTTTAACATTCCCATAGCTGGGAATGTTAAAACATGCCTCCTCCTGTCCCCATTTAGTGAAATAACTTTTTTTCTTATTCAATATATTTGTGTTGTTTTTCCCATAGCCCTTAAGACCAAATGTGCTGGGTCAACTTCTCCCAGACTGTTCTTGTCTAGATATATTAGGCTAACTATCTTCAGAGGTCAAGTAGCTGGAACAGAAAGGAATTGTATCCAATACATCTAAAGGACTGGGGAAAATTGCTGAAACTCTTTTGCGTTGTGGATGTGGACAGTGGCTGCATGGGATCCAATACATTCGCAGATCCAGAGCTGTTCGTGTAAAAGGGCCTGATCTGCTTTTATTGTTTCTGCCTTGCGGTTTAGAAAGAAGGAATGAAGGAAAACAGGGGCAGTTCCTTGTCTTTTGTCCCTGCTCCTTCATGTTACCCGAAAAGTTTCCGTTTCCATCTATTCTCCACTGTGATTTCTGTCAAGAATAAAGCAGAAGGTAAGAAGCTGTATTGTGAGAAAGAGATCACTGTAAGCATTCAGTGAAAGCATGAATTAAGAAAACAAAATTGAAATTCCAGGCCCCTGATATAAATAGTTTTGTGTATAGGTTAACACTATGTACTGTATATCAGGGGTCGCCAACCTTTTGGACCTCAGGGACCACCAAACGCATAACTTTAAATCCCGCGGACACTAATATGAATTTTGGCTGATGGTAGCTTGCTGATATTGGTGGGAAAGTCGGTCCCCTATTCCAGAGCTGCCGGAGTCACAGGACTGTCCCTTTGGTCATCCTGGAGCAGCTGCTCCTCCACCCAGGTGCACCAGCCTGCCATGGACTGGAGCAGCTGCTCTAGGGTGACTGAAGGGACAGTCCTGTGACTATTGCAGCTCTGGAATATGCTTAGTATTATATGCGATGTATTGCTTAGTTATTTAAGAAAGTGTAATGTTTTCCTAAGCAATGTTGAACTCTTACCATATGGATCTATAGGTAGATCCTTTTTTTAATGGAGATTATCTGCTATGACAGCCCCCTTTGGAATAATAATGTAAAACTGGGTAGAATACTTTAACAAATATCTCTGTCCAAAATTCAGAAGGGATAGTAATTTGTTACTTCACCTTCTAACATAGTAATGTATGCACAAATCCAACCAACTAAAAATGAAGCTATGACAGCCCCTTTGGAATAATAATGTAAAACTGGGTAGAGATACTTTAACAAATATCTCTGTCCAAAATTCAGAAGGGATAGTAATTTGTTACTTCACCTTCTAACATAAATGTATTATCCCAACTAAAAATGAAACGTTTAAATATTAAAATGGCACATGATGTCACTGCGTGCATGAAACTGAAATAAAAGAATCTGAGTGGTTAAGCCAAAGGACAAAATAATATGTGTAAATGTGGGTGTGTTTGTATAGATATATAAAATGAAACCTATATAGTATTCAACTTCTGTTTTTTCAAATGTCAATCCATAGTGATCATTATCACTATGAATTTTTTTCTTTTTTAATTCCCAGCACCAAATTTAGAGGTGGTATTCAGCAGGTTCTGACCAGTTCTGGAGAACCAGTAGCAGAAATTTTGAGCAGTTCAAATAGCACCACCTCTGACTGGAGATTTTGTGGTATCCTTCCTCTGCTTAATGCATCAAACCATGCCCATGGAACTAGTACCGTGTTTGAAAATAAGACTACAGACCTACCCCAAAAATAAGACCTACCCGAAAATAAGACCTACCGAAAATAAGACCTACCCGAAAATAAGACCTAGTGTGTTTTGGGAGCCAAAAATATAAGACAGTGTCTTTATGTTAGAAACACAGTATGCATTCATGGTTTTAGTGCACATGAATTAATGTACATTGTTCTACATGAATATGGTAAGTGTTTTTCATTTATATATATATATATATATATATATATATATATATATATATATATATGTATATTTTCATAGATATATATATATATATATGTGGTGTATTGGTCTTGTCCGGTGTAAGATTGAGAATACTTGGCTAGCGTTTAAGTAATCTCTCCGTCATCTTTGGGCTGTGTCTTCAGCTTCGTTCTCCTGGAAGCTGAGAGACTGCCTGTCTTACTTGAGGACAAATCCAGCCTAGACTTCTTTACCATTAATCTAAAGTAAACTCAAAATATATATATATATATATATATATATATATATATATATATATATATATATAAAAGACCTACCGAAATATAAGACCTAGTGTGTTTTGGGAGCCAAAAAAAAATAGACAGTGTCTTATTTCAGTAGTAAAAAATTTGAATCCCACCACTGACCAAATTGTTTAATCTCCAAAAGCTACTCAAAAGCAGAAATAGGGAAAATCCAGTCCAGATTCCTCATGGGCTAAATTGGATGATTTGGTGGGTCAGTTTTGGCTCATTAAGCTGTAAATTTCCCATCTAAAGAAGTGGCACCTCATTCAGATGTTTTATTTACATTCATATCCAAGTAGCAAGAACAAGATGCAAGTTGGATTGTTCCTGGGTAAATACACTATAAATACACAGAAACACTATAAATAGCAGCTGGCATCTTGCTCTGATTCTCTTCTTACTGTAATTCCTGTTCAAAAGTAAGCATGACTGGGCAAAGTCTGAGAAGAAGTGACCTGTGGAATATTTGTCTAGATTATTTTGCCACTGGTTTACTTTTATTAATTCATACAAATAAATTGCAGCATAGAGAAAAATACTAGATGTATAGAACAAACCAAATACTATGCAAAGTATTTTATTCCGAGGTGCCCTAAAAGTTCGAGCTGTTCATTGTATCTCCCTGTGGCTACCACAAGAGAGTATCATTGAGAGTCTATGGTCACTGGCCTACAAGTTATCATCAAAGTGAACTCTGTTCATGAGAAAGAATGTGAGAACCCCACAAAAAAGTGTTGTTTTACTAGTTTCTGAAGGGCTGGTTTGTTGGTTTACCAAAGGTCTTCATTCCTGTTCCAGATTTTTTGAGAAATGACCAACTTACACACTAAAGGATGTATGAGGAAGAAAACAACATATCTAGGATGCAATGAAGGAAGAGCAAAGAAAGAAAGAATGAGTTTTGGCCACAATCCCAACTGATAGCTCCTGACATAAGCAACCTAGAGAAGAAAGTGTTTGAAAGCCAAACAAATGTTAGGTAACTTTTCCCTCCTACTCCAATAATGTTGCTGACCAACCCTTCATTCCACAATTTCAGGCAATTTGCTCTACTCATAAATGCCCTTAGAAACTGTATCAACTGTCCATACTTATCTATTCTTTAGCAGCTACAGTTACTTGACTTGGGGCCAAAAATCTTGTGTCCTAGAATAGTCCTCTTACTAGAATCACCTCTAGTTTCAGAAGGCATATAATCCAACTTTCTCTGATGCAACAAAGGGAAATACTGCAAAACAGTGTTTCTCACCCTTAGCTGTTTTAATCGTCTTCGTTAGATTAATTTAAAATTAATGCTAGCATGGTGGTTAAAGAATTTGGGGGTGGTAGTGGTCCTAAAATGGCCAACGTTGAGAAACTCTGCTATAGAGGAAGTGGGTCTCCATAGCTACCTATGCATTTGTTTGATTTTAGATGAACAAAGATGTCTGAAGCTTAATTGTGGGCCTGCTAAATGTAAATACTTTCTGTTGAGGCTAGATGCCACTCCCTGTTGATCATATTATGTTTTGCATTGAAAGCTCAGGTGAATAATATTGAATATATGTACTACCCCATTACGCCCTGTATATGTTAAGTTTGCATGAAGAGACAGACGTGGAGTGCTTCAAGCTCTTTGTTTATTAGTGACTACAGCTCAGAGCGAACCCACTTTGGCTGGGCTGCTGCCTGCTAGCCAGCAGCGCGGTTGCCAGCCAATCAGAGTGCAGGGTTTTCCCACACTTTTAAACCAATCATTTCTTACATTTTACAAGAACAGTTCAAACCAATGACTTTAAACCTGCATACATAACACCCCTCCCACTAGGTTCAGTCCATACTCAAACCCCAGCCTATCTAATGTATTCTTTTAAATAGGTGGGGCTCTTAGATGTGCGTGAGACCTACGTGGTTCAGATGTTTTAGGTTCTCACCTTGTGAGGAGGAAATGTGTCTGCTGACATTTCCTTACTAGGACTTGTAGTAATGGTAGAACCTGTTTGGTTACTACAACCTGGTCTCTCCTCCCAATCCATCTCCAACCCAATGTCAGCACCTAAATCAGGTAATGATGTGCAATCTTCCATTTGTGAAAATGGTTGTTGGTATTGTGACAGGTTTTGGGATGGTTCCTGTCATGTTAGCTCGTTACATGGGGTTGATTCTTGCTTGTTCATTACACTCATGATCCTCCCCTTCCCCTAGAAGAGGTATTAGGTATAGGGAACTAGAGAGGAACAATTCGATGTTCCTGAGGTAATCTGGATCTAAGCTGATCAATGTGCCTGCTCCAGAGGACACCATCCTCTGTTTGTACCCTAAGAAGCGAGGCTGTGATTTGGGTTATCTCAGCAGGAATCCATAAAGGTTCACCCATAAGGTTCTTAGCATAAACAGAATCACCCACAGTGAGCGTGCGACTTTGCTAGTGAATCTAGTGGTGTTGGGTGCGTAAGTGGGATGAAGCGGTCAAGGGGAGACCTGAGTTTCCTACCCATCAACAACTCTGCTGGGGAGAAGTTAGTTGATGGGTTGGGAGTGTATGCTGGACACTGAGAAGTTTTCAACTCTCAGTGATATCCCCTGGACCCAATTGCTGAAGTTTTTCCTTGGTAAATCGTACCATAGGGGCTGTCAGGGGCATGTGATACCCTGCTGTGCTAGTATGATTCAAGGTTGGACATAAATTGAGGACCATTGTCAGAAATGGTACATCAGGTAACCGTGAGTTACAAAAGCTTTTAAGCTGTTTGATGACAGCATTCAGTTGTGGTGGAGATGCCATAGGGATGACCTCTAGCCATTTGGAATATCATCTATATAATAAGAAAGGTGTGCCCTCTGGTAGGGCCAGCAAAATCAATGTGAATCCTGGACCATGGGCCCCTAGGACATTCCCATTCCTGTGTGGGGGAGAGAGGTGGGGCAGGCCTGACTACCTGACAGTTGGGACAGATGCAACCCAGTTTTCAACCATTTTGTCAATGCCTGGCCACCATACATAACTCCTGGCCAATCCCTTCATTCTGACAATACCTGGATGACCCTCATGTAACATTTCCAAAACCTCTTTTTGTAGTTTTGCAGGAATAACCACCCTGTTACCCCACAAAATACATCCTCTTAATACAGATAATTCAGTTTGCCTGGATTTAAAAGGTTGGGCAAGTTGAGGGTAATAGAGTTTCTTAATGGCAACGGTCTCTCTGGCAATTTCAGCAGCGTGTACTGGAAGCTTGGCAACAGTTTCTAGGAAAAGGTGTAAGTCTCAGAGCAAAGTCCTCAGTGTGAGAAGGAAGTGGGCAGTGACTCAAAGCATCTGCATGCCCAATGTCTTTAGGCCTGTGGATGAGTTTGTATGAATAAGCAGCAAGAAATTCAGTCCACCTCAGCATTCTTGGTGACAGGATAGTGGTGTAGGTTTGTCTCCTGCCACAATGCCTAACAGAGGTTTGTGATCTGTGACAATGGTAAATGTTCTCCCATATAAATACTCATGGAATTTCTTGACAGCTGCAACAATTGCCAAGGCTTCCTTGTCCAGTTGGCTGTAGTTCCTCTCTGCTTTGGTCAAGGTGCTGAGTAAAATGCAATAGGGCTTCTCTCCCACTGGGAAGCCTGTGGCTCAACCCCCCCACCCCAAAAGGGATGCATCACAAGTCAGTACAACAGGCAAATTCTCAGAGAACTGTATCAGTACAGCATCAGGCGTGATTAGTCTTTTAATATTGTTAAATGCAGATTGTTCTTTTCTGCCCCAGACCCACGCAGACCTTTTGTCTAATAATCTGTGCAGTGGTTCTGCAATGGTTGCCTTCTGGGTAGGAACATGTGATAAAAGTTAAGTCCAAGGAAGGCTTGCAAATCTGTTTTACATTTTGGTCTAGGGCTTCTTTGATTGCCTGAACCTTGGCATCTGTGGGGTGGATACCATGCTTGTCAATCATATAGCCCAAGAACTCAACCTTGTCAGTTCTAAGAGTGCATTTTCTTCCTTGACTTTTAACCCTGGTAGGCTTTTTGAATCTGGTCAGCAGAGATCTAAGGTCTACCCCTGAGTCCTTGGAGCATCTTTCCATAAGGTATGCCTGCAGTGCCACTTACTCCAAACTGTAACCTTTACATTTGAAAGCACCTCTATGAGTCACAATGGTTTGGGCCTCTGCAGTGGCATCATCAGCTGTTAATTGTTGATATGCCTGGGCCAGATCCAATTTGGCAAAGACTGTACCCCTGCCAAGTGAATGTAGTAAATGATGCACCACTGGAACTGGATATGCGCTCTGTTGAAGCGCATGGTTCAATGTCCGCTTATAGTCTCCACAGATTCTCACTGACCCATCAGTCTTTTACTGGTGTGACTATGGGTGTCTCCCACCTGGAGTGGTCAGTGGGTTCTAAAACTCCTTGAGCTATTAGTTTATCTAATTATGCATCAATTTTTTCCCTTTAAGGCAAATGGGACCCTCTGGGCTTTGCGGGTGGTGGCACCTTGGGATCTAGATTGAAAGTGATAGGGGTCCCCATATACTTGCCCAATCCTTGCTGAAGACCTCTGGAAACTCAGACCAAGGCCTCCTCCCATTCAGTGTTGCTCATGTGATTGATGCCAGTCACCTCGATGCTAGTGGATTGAACCACTCAAGTCCCAGCAAGCTTGGGCGATCCTTGTCCACGATGGTCAGGGGCAGCGTTTGGTGTGGCCTTTGAACTTCATGTTGAATTCTCCTGTTCCAACTACTGGAATCTTGTTCCCTTGGTAGTCTTTAAGAGTCAGTACTTGCTTCTTGAAATGCTTCTTCTGAATGTTTGGAAGTAGTCTGTGAATAGTGTCCCATGACACCATAGATAAATATGAGCCTGAGTCCACTTCCATTTGGCAAGGCCTTCCTTCAATTAGTACCTTGACATGCACTTTTCTGTTATTGATAGAAGAAGAATGACCAATAGTTACTGTCTGATGAGTTTCATTCTTCCCATTTGCTTCTGTGCTGTGCCCCATTTTCTCACTGAGGTTGGTTGGGCTTGAATTCTTTGTCAGGAAACTTCCTTCTGTTGGGTGGAGTTCTGGATGATTTGCAGACTCTTGCTAGGTGTCCTCTTTTTTCACAACAGAGGCAGATGGTATCTAGGAACTTGCATTCAGTGCGGGGGTGGCTTCCCCCACAACCTCTGCAGTAGAAATCTTGCCTCTTTCTTCCCAGGTCTTTTTTTTCCACTCCATTCTGAGTCTGTAAATTCCTTCCTCCACCTCACTACAGTCTGACTCAGAATCTATTTGCTCACAATGAGTTGTTGTGGACTTTTCCACATCAGGATGGCTTGTGGCCTTGTTAATTTTCTTCATGGCTGCTGCTGAGGACTTGGTAGCTTCTGCTGAAGAGGCCTCTTCTATTGCTTCCTTCAGCGTGATCTTAGGTCTTAGTAATAACTTGCTCTGAAGCACCTTGTCTTTAAGGCCCAGAACAAATCGACGCATGGCCTCTTCTAAATTGTTAAATTCACATGCACCCCCAATGTCTCTTAAACTTGCCACAAAGTCGTTTACGTTTTCGCTTTCCCCTTGATCCCGACGGTAAAACTCGTGTCTCTTAATGATACTTGTGGGGCGTAATGGGCTCTTAAAAGCTTTTCTAAGTCAGGCCAGTCCATTACCTTCACGTCTGCAGCTCCCGCCAATGCCTTCGCCATCTTGAAAACTTCCGGACCGCAGTGCGTGAGAAAGACCGCCCTCTTCTGCTTCTCGGAAATGTCGGCAAGATCGTTTCCCTCCAAATACATTTGGAAACGATCTGCATACATCTCCCAGTCTTCTGCCGTTGGATCGAATGGGGCTGGGGGGGGGTGTTCAGTGCAGCCATCTCTCTCTTCTTCTGTTCCATGTTGCCTTCTTCTTCAGGGAGATCCCACCTTCGTCGCCAGTGTTAAGTTTGCATGAAGAGACAGACGCGGAGTGCTTCAAGCTCTTTGTTTATTAGTGACTACAGCTCAGAACGAACCCACTTTGGCTGGGCTGCAGCTGCTACTTATAGCCAGCAGCCACAGTTGCCAGCCAATCAGAGTGCAGGGTTCTCCCGCACTTTTTAAACCAATCATTTCTTACATTTTACAAGAACAGTTCAAACTAAACCAATGACTTTAAACCTGCATACATAACAGTATAAATATTTCAGAGGAGGGAAATTATGAAAATGTTAATACACTCAATATGCATTCTATGAAGATTTTAAAATGGGAAGATTCACAGTCACCTTTTATGAACATAACTCCCAGACATAATTATCAGATAGAGTGAATCATGAAGAGATGGTAATAAGAAGGGAAATATTTCATTTTGATTTGAAAACCAGAGAAGGTTAAAAAAGGAGTAAAAGTTATTTGCTCTGTAAACTAGAACAAAGAAAATATGATTAGTGCTTGTTGAGATGCCTAATACAATGTTGTTGAATGCAACCATTGATATGGTTTCAAAACTGAACAGATAGACTGGTTTTGCTCACCATAAATGGGACCTAATTTTTAAAATCAGGCTGAGAGTAATAAATTATTGACCTCTTTGTAATGCTCATTACATGTCTTGTTGTAATAATAAAGTTGACTAATTTCTTCAGCAGGGGTGCACCTTCATGGGACCTCAATCCACAGTAGACAAGCAACCTGAAATCCTCCCCGTATTTTTAATGACAATACCAATTACTGTGGAATCCCATAGAAAGCCTGTACAGGTAGTCCTTGACTTACAGACATTCATTTAGTGACTGTTCAAAGTTACAACAGAACTGAAAAAAAATTACTTATGACCATTTTTCACACTGGCAACTCTTGCGGCATCCCCATGGTCACATGATCAAAATTCACCTAACTCATGCTTATGACGCCTGCAGTGTCCCAGGGTCATGTGTTCATCTTTTGCAACCTTCTGACAAGCAAAATCAATGGGGAAGCCAGATTCACTTAATAACCATGTTTCTAACTGAATAGTTGTATTAGTCCACTTAACAACTGTGGCAAGAAAGTTTGTACAATGGGGCAAAATTCACTTAACAAATGTCTCACTTAGCAACAGAAATTTGGGGTTCAATTGAGGTCATAAGTTGAGGACTACCTGTATCAGTCCATGATTGGACTTGTTGAACCAGTTACCTGACTTAATGTAAGGTAATAATCTGGTTCACATGAGATGCCTTAAATACAATTTGGACCCATATGGCTTGTATTATCCTTACTCAACTGTGACTCCAATCTGAGTTGGTGGTATGATTTGTCTACAGAGAGACAAAGACAAAAAAACAGAATCATTATAGTTATAAAATCCCTGTTGCTCTCAACTTTTTTTTAACACACAGGGGATTTGTTGGTATATGTATCATTTTGTATTTATTTATTTATTTTGTCATGTTTATGTAGTATATATTAGAGGCAGAGATCCTTTGAGAGCTATATGCAATGAAATTTCATTTTAATGTATGCCAATTAGTGTGCATTTAAAGTGACCATAAAGTTATTCTAAGTCTTCTAAGTCTAAGTCTAAATTATGGATGCAAAGGTGGAGGAGAAAAATCCAGCCATCTCCTACTTTTCCTGCAGTGAGTCCAATCTAACTTGATCATCACATTAATGTTTATTTTACTTCAAACATATAGAACAAAGGAGCAAACAAGTCCAAAATGCCAGCTGAATTGTGAAATTTGCTAAGATATCAAGTGAAAGGAGATTGTCAAAATGAATCTGATGATGGTGTGCTCTTTGTTTCATCTGGGGAATACTTGCTGGTTGAGATTCTTAATCATAATACATATTGAGCATGACTTAGCTGGTTATGTAAGCTTGTTCAGTGCCATTCACATCTCTGGGCTCAATTCCTGGGGTGGGATTCTACCAGTTTGCACCTATTCTCTAGAACCAGTTGTTAACATTGTAAGCAGTTCAGAGAACCGGTTGTTAGAAGAAATTACTGGCCTAATCCTGTAAGGAAGGCAAGAAGGAAACATTCTGGTGTTGCTTACAGAAACTGCCTCTCCATTAACCCTTCTTACATTCTTGGCAGGACTAGACTTCCTATCTCAGGAACGTCTCTGGAGTTTTTTTTCCCCCTCCTTTGCTGGTACTTTGCTTGTGTGGAGTGACCATTGAAAAAGTGACTTACGACCATTTTTCACACTTACGACTGTTGCAGCATCCCCACAGTCAGGAGAGGCCAGGCAAGGAGATGCATGCCTCGATGTAAGTGATATTGAGTTGTCCACACCCAGTCAATAACATGACCACCAAGCCATGTCCACCCAGTCACATGACCACCAAGCCACGCCCACCACCTAAGCCATGCCCACAGAACCAGTTGTTAAAAATTTTGAATCCCACCCCTGCTCGATTCTGCCAATTTCTAAGGACTTCCAAAGCTGAATTTTGAGTTGCCTTTTTGAAGTGTCATTCTTATGCTAACTGAGAAATGGAATCAGTGCTGGCTCAAGCTTTACTCTTCATAAGCATTAGACCAGGGGGTGTCAAACTCACAAGGTCAGCATATCATGACTTTTTTCCCTTCACTAAACTGGGGTGGGTGGGCATGGCCAGCATGTGACGCATCTGGCCTGCAGGCCATGAGTTTGAAACCCCTGCATTAGACTGCACACCAGATTCTCTACATTGACTCAGTTATACTGTTGTGTTAGTTTGGACTGGATTCTCCCCCTTTAAACAGCATAGCAACTGGGTGCTTCATTCTATGATTGAACCAGAAGTCTTCACCAATGTAAGGCTTCCTTAGTCAAGATCTTTATTTCCTTTTTCTAATTCCTTGCTGTAAACTTGCTGGTGTTAACCTATAAAGCCCTGCATGGCTTGGGTCCCGGGTACTTGCAGGAGCGCCTCCTACCAGCATCGAGGTCCAATCGCCCAGTACGCTCCCACAGGCAGGCCCTCCTGGGGGTACAGTTGGCCAGACAATGTCGGTTGGTGGTCCCCCAGGAGAGGGCCTTCTCTGTGGGGGCACCTACCCTTTGGAACCAGCTACCCCTGGAGCTACATCTGGCCCCTTCCGTCGTGATCTAAAGACTTGGCTGTTTTCACAGGCCGGTCTGGATTGATCAGGGTTGGGGATTTTAACATTGGGATATTTTAAAATTTTATAACTATTTGGATTGGTAAATTTCGGAATAATTTTATATATTGTATATATATTTTTGTGTAAGCCGCCCCGAGTCCCCCTGGAGATGGGGCGGCATATAAATCCAAATTAAAATAAAAATAAAAATAAATAAACTGGGAAAGTCCTTTATGTTTTATACTGCTGGTGAGAAGCAAACTGTGAAAGAAAGCTCTATTCCTCTTCCTTTCTTTCCTTATTGCAAATGCTTTTACGCCACTTGAAACATGCTATTCTAAGGAGCACACAAGCAGCAAAATACAAATACAACAATGCTCATTTATTATCAGTATAATCTAAATATACAGTTTATCATATGTCATCATCATAAGACAATCAAACTGTCATAACACAGTAATCCAAATCATAGCACTGTGTATCATCACGAAAACAATTTTCTTACACCCAAGGATCTTTAACCTCTCACATTTCGATCTCCAGACATACTGTACTCTGGAAAAACCGTGGCTTCAGGCCTTTCCTGAACATTACAAGTGAGAGTTTGTAAAACCTTTACATCTGGGGGGAGGGTATTCTACAAGAGGGGAGCTCCTGCAGAGTAGGGTCATTTTTGCTGCACTTCATGTGGGGTGGACAGTCTCAACAAGCTGTCTCTGCCAACATGCCTTGGTGGGCAAATTCTATTTGGAACAGGTGGTCTTGGAGCCAGCCAGCCCCCAGGCCCCACACAAGTCAGATTTTAAAGGCCACCAACAGCACCTGAAATCTCTTGCTATATTGGAATGGCAGGATGACACTAACTTGTCCTGATTAAGTTACTTTAATATGCACTTTGCCTTTAAATGGAGGTAGAGAAAGTATGGACTCAGTTGTGTCATTTATTTATTTATTTATTATTTATTTATTTTATTAGACTTGTATGCCGCCCTCTCTCCCTAAGGACTCAGGGCGGCTAACAATATAAAATCCATACAAATTTACAATAAAAAAGAATTAAACTAATTACAAGCCTAAACAATTAAAAGTCAATTAAAATTTTAAACCCCCTAAAAAACCCCACCCCCCTTAGTTAGTCCAGACTGGCCTGTTCAGAAAGCCAGGTCTTAAGGTCACGGCGGAAGGAGCGGAGATTGGGGGCCAAACGAAGGCCCAAGGGAAGTTGGTTCCAAAGGGTGGGCACTCCCACAGAGAAGGCCCTACCCCTGGGGACCGCCTACCGACAGTGTCTGGTCGACGGTATCCCAAGGAGGCCCTGTCTGTGGGAGCGTATCGGGCAATCGGAACGTGATGCTGGCAGGAGACGCTCCCACAAGTACCCCAAACCCAAGCCATGTAGGACTTTATAAGTTGTCACCAACACCTTGAATCTCACCCAGAAGGCAACTGGCAACCAATGCAGGTTGCGCAGGAGGGGTGTAATATGAGAGTATCAGGACACCCCCATCACAACCCGCGTGGCCGCATTTTGCACCAGCTGCAACCTCCGGGTGGTCCGCAAGGGAAGTCCCATGTAGAGGGTATTGCAGTAGTTGAGTCGGGAGGTGACGAGTGCATGAATGTAGGGCATCTCAGCTCAGGTAAGGGTGCACCTGGCAAACCAGTCGCACCTGGGCAAAAGCCCCCCTGGACACATTCCCACCTGCTCCTCCAAACTGAGCTGTGCATCCAGGAGAACACCCAGTTTGCGCACCCTCTCCACGGGGCAACACCTCTCCCCCATGACCAAAGGTGGTATATCCTGAATAATCCGAGATGCCGGTAATGATGATCACTTGCAGGGATATTTTATTTCTGAGGACTTGGCATAGTTTCTGTTAAACCAGTGGTGGGATTCAAAAATGTTTACTACTGGTTCTGTGGACGTGGCTTGGTGGGCATGGCATGGCTTGGTGAGTGTGGCAAGGGAAGGATACAATAAAATCCCCATTCCATTCCCACTCCTAGGGGTAGGTTACTGCAAAATCCCATTCCCTCCCCACCCCACTAAATTGCTATCCAGCTCCTTTCTCCTGTGCAGGGCAACAAAAGAAGACCCAGCTGATCAGCTGGGACTTGGAAGGCAGAGAATAGATGGGGGTGGGGCCAGTCAGAGGTGGTATTTGCTGGTTCTCTGAACTACTCAAAATCTCTGCTACCGGTTCTCCAGAACTGGTCAGAACCTGCTGAATTCCACCTCTGTGTTAAACCAATGGCTAACCAAGGATTGTCTGTCTCATTGTCTATGTATGCTTAAGAACACTGACCCAAGTCTGTGCATTTTTTTTGAGCCATAGAAGTCAATCCAGCTAAAAGAGTATATATTTTTTGTATCAAACATTGTATTCAAAACTGGAAGAGCAAAGTTGCCATGAACAATGCAGTAGAGAAAATCAATGGCAAAGCTAAGAGGAATTTGCTATACCTCCTTCCTTGAATTGTGGCTGTATAACCCAAAGCATGATATATGCTTTCATATCACCAACATGTCACTGGAAGAAATTAATTGACTTCTTTTCATTGCTGCCACCACCCCAATCCTTTTCATTTAATAAAATGCCCTAACAGTTTGAATGGGCTCAGGTCAGATGATTTGCAGCTCGGTAAACTGAACAAATGTTTCTTGCAACCTTGATTATGAATTACAACAAACAGAAAGGCAAGACTTCATTGGAGGAGGCCACATCTCACGATTTGTTAGCACGTCAGTCATTTCCAATGGACTTCTGGTGAGCTAAAGATGTCTCCCCTAAAAGCAGAGCTGATAACTGCAGCTGAATGAAGATCCAGTTAATAGACTGGCTCTTTGTAAATCCACTCTGGACAAGGAGAAGACTTGAAATTGCCGACAAGTGCTCCGTACAGTTGCTCCTCACACGATGAGCACAAGGTAACCATTTCTATGTCAGCTTTAAAGCTCTGGCAGATGAAGGAATACCTATTTTGTTCAACTCACAGTCAGCACTTTTCAAAGGACATGGCTTGCATATTTCCAAATCTAATCACTTTTGGAAATTGCTTGTTAAGTGCTTTTTGTTAACTGTATTAGGAACCTTTGGATGGACAGATTTTTACAGGATAGGGGGAGTTTCTTTAATCTTTAGGAAAGAAGTTTTAAATGCAAGTGTAACTATTAAAAAAATTCTGGAATAAACAGGGTAATTAAAATTTTAATTTTAGAAAGTTATAAATAGATAAATTTGAAATAAGTTTAACAGTTCCCCCTGTCCAGGCATGACTGACCCAAAGGGGTGATGCTTTTGTCTGATTTTCAGTCAAGGGAGTGTGCATTGTCTGAGAAACGTGCTGTTTGAGAAACACTTCCATCATCATGCGGCCAGCATGTAAATATGGAATGCAGTAATCTTTCCATCTGGTACCTATTTATCTGCTTACATTTGCATGCTTTTGAACTGCTAGTGGCAGGAACTGGGGTGAGTAACAGGAACTCACCCCAACATACAGTGCTTGGGTCTCAAACCCAGGCTGTGAGCTTTCCAGCTGACAAGCCCAGTACCTTAACCACTGAGTCATTGCACTGCCCCTTAAATTTGAAATAAGATTTTGAAATTAATTACAAGAATCCTTCCTGTAGGAAAAATGCTTTTGTTTTGAATTATTTTTTAAAAAGCAAACATGAGAGGATGCAACTTTGAATGTTGTATACTAGGTGGAACTAGAAGGAACTAAAGATTTCAATTAAGGGAGAAGAAACTTACATTTGACTTAGTAATACAGACTGGAACAAAATATTTTAACATTCAACATACTGAAGCTTATTTTTGAACAATGGACTCAGAAGTTAATTTTAAGATTGTTAAAGCTTTGAACACTTTTGTGAGAATGAACAAGGAAAAAATGAAAAGAAATCAAGTTCTAGGATATTATATGAAGAACTAAAGATCAAGATTGTTAAATGTAAAAAGAAGGAATGTAAAGTGGTCATGGTTAAAATAAATACTATATGTTATCTTTGGTAACCCTTAATGCTGGTCAGGACTGAAATGATGAGGTTTTCAAGGATTTGTTCATAAATAAGAGTTGGGATATGAAAAGAAAAGGTAATTTGTTTTATTTTAAGAGAAGGTGATAATTTACTAAAATTATTTATACCTGTGATGAAGGGGGAAGTAATTCCATTATGTATTTGTTTTCTTTTCCTTTATTGTAGTCTTATTTTCCCTTCTTTTTCCCTCCTCTTCTATTTTTCTTTTGTTGTTTAGTTTGTTTGTTTTAAATCATTGTAGGGGTTTTTTTAAATTCATTTTTCAGTAAAATTACTGTTAGAAAACGAGCTCCAGTCATTTCAGGAGGGAGAAGGAAGGAGGGAAGTTGCATTCCCTTTTACTCACCATGGGTGCCAAGCCCAAACAGAAAACCTAAAGGGTTTAATGACCTTGCCTCAAGAAGGGCTGGAAAGTCACCAACGAGGAAAAGACGAAGAGAACAAAATTAAGCCAGTGTAAATATTTGATTCCCAAAGGATAAGAGATGTGGCACATTCTGTAGAAATGATGCAATAATAAGCAGTCTTAGAATACCAATCAAGTTGTTTTCCATGTGGTGAGCTGCTTAAAAAAAAGCATATGGGCATTGGCCCTGATCACAAAGCATTTATTTCAAAATAAGAGAGCAGCAGATCCTTTTGTGTGTTCTTCAGAGGTTTTTTGAAATAGTTTGGAAGTGTTGATGGGCTGGCATGTAGGTGATCTGTATACTTCGGCATAAGTCAAAGTGTAGCTAGTTTTACATGGGCAAAAGAGTGTACTGGGTTTGAAAGCCAACGGCTTCATTTAAATGCGCTTTGAAGCAAAATATGAATATGAAGCAAAACTGCATTCCAGGTCAGCATTGCTAAACCTGAACTCTCACAAAAAGATGTTGTCATATACCAAGCTGCCCTTCTGCACTTCCCTGGGGCTCTGGTAGGCCCATGACATAAAATAATCTGCTTTGCTTGGCTACCCTCCTGAGATACCTGAGTTTGTTCATTTTTTACATCCTTGTCTAGCTCTGGGTCAAGTTCTCACCGCCTTCTCTTATCACCTGTTCACAAGGCAAGCTTCTTAACTGCCCTTTATGATTCTACCACTTAGGTTACACAAGTGTCTTCTCTGCTCCTATTTGAGTAAAATATTCTTGAACCCAAGAAACAACAACAGAAAATCCCTAGTACCTAATAAGTGCCTCTGAATTTATATAATTGCTATATCTTATATAATTCTTGAATGTTCCAGAATATTAAGTGCAGCCATGTTCATCCCCACCTTCAATATCTTGGAAAGTACTCTACCCTTGCAGAGGAGATGGGCATTATTATCTTTCAATGGCAGCTATTTGTGGCTCCTTCTGATTCCAGAAGGAGAGAATGAAAAGTTTTGGGCATCCATGACCATTATGCTTTGGCCTGAGGGATTTCAGCCTGGGCATTCAGTTGACACCTGTTAGGAAACACCCAGCCAGATGAGGGAAGAAGGGGCTCCAGCATGGAATTAGCCTCAAATTCTTGTGCAGCTGCAAGAGTTTAAAATTCACACACACACACACACACACACAAAGAGAGAGAGAGAGAGAGAGAGAGAGCAAGGCAGGCAGGCAGACAACCGTCAGCTCCAGAGAAGTTACTATTCCCAGGCTACAACTGGCAGTCTGGGGAAATTCTTGTGTAATAGGCTGAATATAAAAAAAAGTAGTGAGCTTGAACCTTACATGTGTAGGTCTGTTTACAACACCAAGATTCAAATACTTGTAATCTTCTTTGAATTAAAAAGTGATTTTTTTAAAAGGTGCTAGTACACCAAAAGGAAAATGGTTCCTTCTTCAGTATTCAGCCACAACTATCTATTTGGAGACCATGCTTTACAGGAACTTAGATTTCTTCTTGTTCCTTCAGAGGTAAATACTGGAAACAAAACAAACCAGTCTGAAGTTTATTTTTAACAGTTATAGGTACTTCCAAAGCATTGCTTCATGCTTCATTCTTCTCACTTCCTTGAGCAGCAGAGAAAGTATGTGTATATGTAAGAGAGAGAGAGAGACAGAGACAGATACAGAGAAAATTTACAACTTACCTGGTTTCTTAAATACTCATGACACAGACTAGATGTGAAATCTTAATTATTTTCAGACAGGTTTCTCAAACTTCATTCCACCAGTCAGAATCTACTTTGCACTGTGCTCTCCTGCGCTTCCTGCCCACCTACCGGGTTAAAACTGTTCCTTTTGACCCAGATCAAGGTACATGGTATGTGACATAAATTCCAACACTTGGAAGAACCTACTGGCATCCATATTCTATTAATGGAACGTGTTGACCACTTGCCTGTTTGTTATATGTCTATTTTTACTATTTGCTTCTCAAAGGATAGATTAGAAACCTATAATTAAATTCTATGCACACTCAGCACCACTCAGCATGATGGGAAATATTTCCAGATAACGAAGCCCATCTGCCATCTCCAAACTGCTCCCTTCCAAATATTTTGAATTCAGGTCCCAAAATTCCCAGTCAATCACATCTGTGGTCCCTGCCCACTCTGGTGGTAACATGGTATTTTTAGAGATTCTTTCAAAGAAGAAGGAAATAGGTTTAGAGGAGGAGTTGGACACCTACTGAATGCAAAACATTTGTACAAACATTGTTACAATGTCTGAAAGCATCAAGAAAGCACTCAACGGCTGAATCACATGAGAAAAAAAATCCCAAAGTGTCAGCTTAGCAAACTGTTGTTTAAACCCCTGGATAGCTGCTATAAGTCAGTGAGAGTGCCAAACTAAAATAATACTAATGAACCAGGAAATTTAAAGCAGTGTTCCATATGCCTATGAACTATGAATTTTGCAGCCAAAATGGAACTATCTAAGCAAAAGGGGTGGAATCAGCAAGTTTGATTTTCTGCCAACATCTGCAACATGAATAATAACAATACATTTATGGAATGGTGATGATAACCATACAAGAGCATGGGGAAAAATCAAAACAAAGCCTATTGTGAATTAAATATGCTTATTGGCGTATTTAGAAGAAGCAAGATGAAATGGATAAAAATCATACATAGCCATACAAGGACTTCCAGGTACCTTCAACAAGTGAAATAGAATGGATACCTGTAAGAACCTCACCTGTGGAAAATTCTCTCCAAGTGAGATCGACTTGGCACTCACAGGGATGATCTTTTGGGATTAGGCTCCCTGTTCCTAAGCATTGCTATAGGTTTGCCATCACAGTTTAATTTTAACATAATCTGGGATATAGAATTATTTTATGATTTCTACAGCTTCTGTGATGTTTATTATCGTGTTTTAGTGTTCTGCTCTTCTATTGACTTTTGAAAATGTTTTCACTTACTTTATGACCTGCCCTGAGAAGTTTGGTTTTTGGATGGATTAGCAGTACAAGAAATAAAAGTTCTTGGCTGTTTGGCAACCTGACCTAGACAGTCCCTACTAGGATGTTTGTTGCCGGTTCCCCTTGACCTGCATTGGATATGTACATTTTGAGACACTACACAGTAAACATGGTACCATTTCCTACACTCCAAACTTTGAAGCACTTCCTGAAATAGGAGACAATGATGGTGTTTTCTTTGTACATCTTTAATCCAAAGAACAAACATTCTCTTGTCTTACAAATCTGCAAAGACAACCTGTTACTTATTGTATGAATACATTCTTTCCCTTAATTATATGGGTTGGGCAAGGACAGAGAACAATGAACAATGATCCTTATGAATAAGAATCCTACCAGCGTGCTCTCAGTTTCACTTGCAATACCTTGGCCAGTCGGTAGCACAAATAAATTGAAATATTTCAAGCGAATAACCACTTCAATATTCTGCTCCAACTTGGTCCCTTCCATATGACTATAACTCCCATAACCTCAGGGGTGGTATTCAGCAGGTTCTGACCAATTCTGGAGAAGTGGTAGCGGAAATTTTGAGTAGTTTAGAGAACCAGCAAATGCCACCTCTGACTGGAGATTTTACAGTATCCTTCCCCTGCCACGCCCACCAAGCCACACCCACAGAACCGGTAGTAAAAAAATTTGAATCCCACCACTGCATAATGTGCATCCCAGACTTGTTCGGAATTCTGGAAACGGTAGTCAACAGTGCCCAACAGGCCCGATGAAAGCTGAGTTTAAAAAAGCTTGATGGTTGTAACTTGTTGAAAATGCCAGCCATTTTTATAGCTGTTCATTCCATGTAGGCATTTGTTGTTTCCCTGTTTTTAACATTCAAGTTGCAATCCTAACTGTTAAGTTTGCATGAAGAGTCACACGCGAAGAGCTTCAGTGAAGAGTTTATTAAGTGACTACAGCTCGAATGGACCCGACTTGGCTGGGCTACGGCTGCTTCTTATAGCCAGCAGCCGTAGTTGCCAGCCAATCAGAGTGCAGGGTTTTCCCGCACTATTTAAACCAATCCTATTTGACATTTTACAAGAACAATTCAAACTAAACCAATGACATTCAAACCTACATACATAACCCCTCCCCACTAGGTTCAGTCCATACCAAACCCCAACCTATCTAATGTATTCTTTTAAATAGGTGGGGCTCTTGCGTATGTTGAGACCTTCGTGGTTCAGAAGTTTTAACATTCTCACCCAGTGAGAGAGGAAATGTGTCTGCTGACATTTCCCCACTGGGACTTCCTGTGAAAGAAGACCCTGTTTGATTGTTAGAATCTGGTCTCTCCTCCCAACCCATCTCCAGCCCAATGTCAGCACCCAAGTCAGGTAGTGATGTACAATCTTCCACTTCTAAGGATGGATTTTGGCATTGTGACAGGTTTTGGAATGGTTCCTGTCGTAATGGCTCGTTACACATGGGGTTGATTCTTGCTTGCTGATTTTCCTCCTGTTCCTCCCCTTCCCCTAGAATTGACATCAGGTGAGGGAACTAGAGAGGAACAAGTGCGATGTTCCTGAGAGAACCTGGATCTAAGTTGATCAATGTGCCTGCTCCAGAGGAGTCCATCCTCTGTTTGCACCCTGTAAGAACGAGGGCCTGTGATCTGAGTTATCTCAGCAGGAATCCACAAAGGTTCACCTATAAGGTTCTTAGCATAAACAGAATCACCCACACTGAATGTGCGAACTTTGGAAGTGGAATCTAGTGGAGCGTTGGGTGCGTAAGTGGGATGAAGGCGGTCAAGGAAGACTAAGTTTCCTACCCATCAACAACTCTGCTGGGGATAAGTTATTAGATGGGTTAGGAGTGATGTGCTGAACACTAAGAAGTTTTTCAACTTTCTCAGTGATGTCCCCAGGACCCAGTTGCTGAAGCTTCTCCTTGGTAAAACGCATCATGTTCAGCCC
This sequence comes from Naja naja, assembly GCA_009733165.1. Lineage (NCBI taxonomy): Eukaryota > Metazoa > Chordata > Lepidosauria > Squamata > Elapidae > Naja > Naja naja. The sequence goes on from CM019149.1 coordinate 67,971,397, forward strand.
GGCCGTTAGCAAGGGTGCCCAGGGGCAGTAAGGGCATGTCTGATACCCTGTTGTGCTAAATAGGATTCAAAAAGGTTGGATGTAAATTGAGGGCCATTGTCAGAAACAAGAACATCAGGTAACCCGTGGGTTACAAAAGTTTTTGAGCTGTTTGATGACAGCATCAGTTGTGGTGGATGCCATGGGAATTACCTCTAGCCATTTGGAATATGCATCTACTATAATAAGAAAGGTGTGCCCTCTGATAGGGCCAGCAAAATCACTGTGAATCCTGGACCACGGGCCCCTAGGACATTCCCATTCCTGTGTGTGGGCGAGAGGTGGGGCAGGCCTGACTACCTGACAGTTGGGACAAGATGCAACCCAGTTTTCAACCATTTTGTCAATACCTGGCCACCATACATAACTCCTGGCCAATCCCTTCATCCTTACAATACCAGGATGACCCTCATGTAACATTTCCAAAACCTCTCTTTGCAGTTTTGCAGGAATAACCACCCTGTTACCCCACAAAATACATCCTCTTAATACAGATAATTCAGTTTGCCTGGACTTAAAAGGTTGGGCAAGGTGAGGTAGGTCTTGAAGAGGCCAACCTTTCTTAATCCAGCCTATAACAGGAGCCAACACAGTGTCTTTGGCAGTCTCTCTGGCAATTTCAGCAGCATGAACTGGAAGCTTGGCAACAGTTTCTAGGAAAAAGGTGTGTGTTTCAGGTTCAAAGTCCTCCTTGTGGCAAGGAAGTGGGCAACCGACTCAGTGCATCAGCATGTCCAATGTCCTTGCCAGGCTTGTGGATAAGTTTGTATGAATAAGCAGCAAGAAATTCAGTCCACCTCAGCATTCTTGGTGACAGGATAGTAGGTGTAGGTTTGTCTCCTGCCACAATGCCTAACAAAGGTTTGTGATCTGTAACAATGGTAAATGTTCTCCCATACAGATATTCATGAAATTTCTTAACAGCTGCAACAATTGCCAATGCCTCCTTGTCCAATTGGCTGTAATTCTCTCTGCTTTGGTCAAAGTGAGAGTAAAATGCAATAGGGGCTTCTCCCACTGGGAAGCCTGTGGCTCAACCCCCCCCACTCCAAAAGGGGATGCATCACAAGTCAGTACAACAGGCAAATTCTCAGAGAACTGTATCAGTATAGCATCAGAAGTGATTAGTCTTTTAATACTGTTAAATGCTGATTGTTCCTTCCTCCCCAGACCCAAACAGACTTTTTATCAAGTAATCTGTGCAATGGTTCAGCAATGGTTGCCTTCTGAGGTAGGAACATGTGATAAAAGTTAATGAGTCCAAGGAAAGCTTGCAAATCTGTTTTGCATTTAGGTCTAGGGGCTTCTTTGATTGCTTTAACCTTGGCATCTGTAGGGTGGATGCCATGCTTGTCAATCATGTAGCCCAGGAACTCAACCTTGTCAGTTTTAAGAGTGCATTTTTCTTCCTTGACTCTTAACCCCGCTTTCCTGAATCTGGTAAGAACTTCTCTGAGTCTTTCTTGTAACTGAGTGTCATTTTCAGCAGAGATTAACACATCATCAAAGTAAGGCACTACCCCTGGCAGTCCTTGGAGCATTCTTTCCATAAGGCTTTGAAAGATGCCTGGTGCCACGCTTACTCCAAATTGTAACCTTTTACATTTGAAAGCACCTCTATGAGTCACAATGGTTTGGGCCTCTGCAGTGGCATCATCAACTGTTAGTTGTTGATATGCCTGGGCCAAATCCAATTTGGCAAAGACTGTACCCCTGCCAAGTGAATGTAACAGATGATGCACCACTGGAACTGGATATGCTCTGCTGCAGCGCATGGTTCAGTGTCCCCTTATAGTCTCCACAGATTCTTACTGACCCATCAGTCTTGACTGGTGTGACTATGGGTGTCTCCCATCTGGAGTGGTCAGTGGGCTCTAAAACCCCTTGAGCTATTAATTTGTCTAATTGTGCATCAATTTTTTCCTTTAAAGCAAATGGGACCCTTCTGGGCTTTAAACGAATTGGGGCACCTTGGGATCTAGGTTGAAAGTGATAGGGGTTATACTTGCCCAATCCCGCTGAAGACCTCTGGAAACTCAGACTTCAAGGCCTCCTCCCATTCAGAGTTGCTCACGTGATTGATGCCAGTCACCTCGATGCCTAGTGGCTTGAACCACTCAAGTCCCAGCAAGCTTGGGCGATCCTTGTCCACGATGGTCAGGGGCAAACGTTTGGTGTGGCCTTTAAACTTCATGTTGAATCTTGTTCCAACTACTGGAATCTTGTTCCCTTGGTAGTCTTTAAGAGTCAGTGCTTGCTGGAAATGTTTCTTCTGAATGTTGGGAAGTAGCCTGTGAATAGTGTCCCATGACACCGTAGATAAATAGGAGCCTGAGTCCACTTCCATTTGGCAAGGCCTTCCTTCAATGAATACCTTCACATGTACTTTTCTGCTTCTCAAGGGTGAAGAATGACCAATGGTGACTGTTTGATGAGTTTCATTCTTCCCATTTGCTTCTGAGTTGCCTCCATTTTCTCACTGAAATTGTTGGGCTTGAATTCTTTCTCAGGAAATTTCTTCCTACTGAGTTCTGGATGATTTGCAGACTCTTGCTAGGTGACCTCTTTTCTCACAACATAGGCAGATGGTGTCTAAAACTTGCATTCAGTCTTGGGTGCCCCCACACAGCCTCTGCAATAAAATTCTTGCCTCTTTTTCCAAGGTCTTTCCTTTTCTTCTCCATTCTGAGTCTATAAATTCCTTCCTCCACCTCACTACAGTCTGAATCAGAATCTATTTGCTCATAATGGGTTGTTGTGGACTTTTCCACATCAGAATGGCTTGAGGCCTTGTTAATTTTCTTCATGGCTGCTGCTGAGGACTTGGTTGCTTCGCTGAAACAGCTTCCTCTATGGCCTCCTTAAAGCGTGATCTTAGGTTTCATTAGTAATTTGCTCTGTAAGACCTTATCTTTAAGGCCTAGAACAAACCGATCATGCATGGCCTCTTCTAAGTTGGTAAACTCACAAGCACCCCCAATGTCCTTAAACTTGCCATGAAGTCGTTAACATTTCACTTTCCCCTTGATCCCGACGATAAAACTTGTGTCTCTTAATGAGGCACGATACTTGTGTAATGGGCTCTTAAAGCTTTTCTAAATCAGGCCATTCCATTACCTTCAAGTCTGCAGCTCCATGCCCCGCCATCTTGAAGACTGCCAGACTGCAGTCGTAGAAAGACGCCCTCTTCCGCTTCTCGGAGATGTCGGCGAGGTCGTTTCCTTCCAAATACATTTGGAAGCGATCCGCATCTGATTCCAGTCTTCTGCGCCGGATCGAGCGGGGCTGGGGGTGTTCAGCGCAGCCATCGCTCTTCTGCTTGTCTTCTGTGTCGTCTCTTCTTCAGGGGAATCCCACCTTCCGCCAGTGTTAAGTTTGCATGAAGAATCAGACGTGAAGAGCTTCAGTGAAGAGTTTATTAAGTGACTACAGCTCGAATGGACCCGACTTGGCTGGGCTACGGCTGCTTCTTATAGCCAGCCGTGGTTGCCAAGCCAATCAGAGTCAGGGTTTTCGCACTATTTAAACCAATCCTATTTGACATTTTACAAGAACAATTCAAACTAAACCAATGACATTCAAACCTACATACATAACAGGCACCAC
>CM019149.1:67976041-68080321 GCA_009733165.1 Naja naja
ATCCAGTGATCAAACTCCAGCTCTTTCTTTCTGAAAGCCTGAAACTCAACTTCCGGAGCATTCTGAAGGGGAAGAAAAGAGCAAGGCACAATGACTGACTGTGTCTTGCTCTTTTCTTCCCCTTTAGGATGTTCCAGAAGATGACTTTTACATGGCTAGCATTTTTTTAAAAGAACAGGTACATGAAGATGTGTTGTTGTCAAGGCAGCAAACAGTGTTTTTGGAGATCCCCACTTTCTTATTAATTTCCTTTAGTCGCTTGGAGTAAGAGCAATGTTAATGTATTTAATCTGTTCTAGGAACGGGGTAAGGGAAATCTACAGATCACTACAGGAGCCTGTTTGGTGTCTGCCCTGTGACGTTTGGCCTGTGGAAACTGCTGGATTCAGCAGGAACATGTAGACTGTATTGTCTTAGAATTAGAGGCTTTCTCTCATTAGCCCAAGCACGAGTGAAATATTAACCTGTTTGTCTGGTACAAAGCACTAGGAGCAAAAAACATGTTTGTCTAGGCAGCTGCTTTAAGGGAAGTTAAGGTAACTGATGGCTTGTTCCCTGCTGCTGTATTATAAAACAAAATGGAGCAGGGTCATCACCTGGAGGGGGAAAGATTCTTTCTTGAACTAGAGAGTGATGAGGCAAGATTTCTTGCAGCATGATTGCAATGGGAAAAGAATGGCTCCCTGCCCTTGACCCACTCTCCTGGGCTAGAAACTGCAAAGGCCAGCCTCCCCGCTCTCCCATCCCTCCAAGCAGAGAGGACCCATCATGGCCAGAGATGATTGACTGGACTTTATTTATTTTATTTATTTTTATTTTATTTTGTCAAGCGATTATAAGATAACAGGTATAAGTATAAACATAGTTATGAATACATGAAATGGATGCATATAAAAAAATAAAAGAAACAATAGGACGGGGATGGTAGGCACGTTGGTGGCGCTTATGCATCCCCAGAGACCTCTTAGGAAAGGGGTCAATAGTGACAGATCTAAGGTTAAAGTTTTGGGGTTTGGGGAAGAAACTACAGAGTCAGGTACAGTATTCCAGACATTGACCACTCTGTTGCTGAAGTCATATTTCCTGCAATCAAGTTTGGTGTGGTTTACCTTGAGTTTGTATCTATTGTGTGCTCTTGTATTATTATGGCTGAAGCTGAAGTATTCATTGACAGGTAGGACATTACAATGTATGATTTTATATACTATACTTAGATCAGACTGATGGCAGTAGTTCTAGGTTTTCTAGGTTCAAGTCTGAGTCTGGTGGCATAAGGTATTCTGCAACGAGTAGAGGAGTGGAGAATTCTTCTTGTGAAATATTTCTGGACTTTCTCAACTGTATTAATGTGCATGAAGGGGGAGAGGAGTGACACAGGAAATGCAGGATGTTCAGGAAGTTGCAGTGAAGGGTCCTTGGTGCTCTCTTGCAGATGTTGCAGGAGTGCACTGATGATGTTACCTAGTTTGGTAATAAACAACTGCAAGAAAATAAGCTCAGAGAGGACCCCACAGTTCAAACCTGAGCTACAAATTTTCTCTTCCATCAGAATTTGCAGGACTGAGAAAATACTGCAAATCCAAATCCAATTGCTAGGTACTATGCAGGAGATCCAGTTCAATGGCTTTCAAAAGAAAAATAAACAAGATATGGTCCGGTTCTAGTTCTGAATCATTGTTGATTTTAGCAACTTTTGGTTATGCATGAAGAGTTTATGGTTTAATATGTACACATCATTCTGGGATGGTGGGAAGGGGAAAGGCTTCCATTGAAAAATCCAGACATCCAAATGTCACCAATGATCTTCTCCCTTTTTATTTTTGTTTCAGCCATCGCTGGTGATGAAGCAACCTTTTCTTGTAAGCTAATAGCACAAAATAAAAAGTAAAAACAATCGGGTTTGTTTTGCTTTTGTAGCTTGGCAAGAAACCACATGGACGTAAGTTATGGGGAACAGAATAGCAATGCTTTGTGTTTACGGCAGGCAGTAGATAAAATAATTGCGCAGAGACATTTAACAAGCATGCATGCATCATCAGTAAAGGATTGCTGTGGTTTGAGGATAACATTTCTCTAAAGTGAAAACTTGGTGTAATGTTCAAGCAAATCTAATTACAAATGAAGTTCAGGTCTATGCAGCTGCAGATACATTTTGCCTTCCTCTCTTCCTCGCCCCCTTCCTCTGAGTTATTGACTGCAATTTACAGGAGTGGGAATATTTAGAACATGATAAGATCAGATCCTGTGCTGCTATTACTTACTCTTACCAGGAAGAGCTCCAGGCAGGGCAGGGGAGGAAGATTATGAACAGCCACAAATGTCCTTTAAAATGAGAAAACAAAGTAAACATGCTTTGGAGACTGTGAGTCTGTAATGTGGGTGTTATGTATGTAGGTTTCAAGTCATTGGTTTAGTTTGAACTGTTCTTGTAAAATGTTGGAAATGATTGGTTTAAAAAGTGCGGGAAAACCCTACACTCTGATTGGCTGGCAACTGCGGCTGCTGGCTATAAGTAGCAGCCACAGCCCAGCCAAATTGGGTCTCTTCTGAGCTGTAGTCACTAATAAACTAAGAGCTTGAAGCACTCCGTGTCTGTCTCTTCATGAAAACTTAACACTGGCGATGAGGGTGGGATTCCCCTGAAGAAGATGGCAACACGGAACAGAAGGAGAGCAAGATGGCTGCACTGAACACCCCAGCCCGTTCGATCCGACAGCAGAAGACTGGGAGTCGATATGCAGATCGTTCCAAATGTATCTGGAGGGAAACGATCTTGCCGACATTTCCGAGAAGCAGAAGAGGGCGGTCTTTCTCACGCACTGTGGTCCGGCAGTTTTCAAGATGGAAGGCATTGGTAGGAGCTGCAGATGTGAAGGTAATGGACTGGCCTGACTTAGAAAACTGTTAAGAGCCCATTACGCCACAAGTATCGTGCCTCATTAAGAGACACGAGTTTTACCGTCGTGATCAAGGGGAAAGTGAAAATGTAAATACTTCTGTGGCAAGTTTAAGAGACATTGGGGTGCATGCAAATTTAACAATTTAGAAGAGGCCATGCGATCGATTTGTTCTGGACCTTAAAGACAAGGTGCTACAGAGCAAGTTATTACTGAAACCTAAGATCACGCTGAAGGAAGCAATAGAAGAGGCCTCTTCAGCAGAAGCTACCAAGTCCTCAGCAGCAGCCATGAAGAAAATCAACAAGGCCACAAGCCATCCTGATGTGGAAAAGTCCACAACAACTCATTGTGAGCAAATAGATTCTGAGTCAGACTGTAGTGAGGTGGAGGAAGGAATTTACAGACTCAGAATGGAGCGGAAAAAGAAAGACCTGGGAAGAAAGAGGCAAGATTTCTACTGCAGAGGTTGTGGGGAAGCCACCCCGCACTGAATGCAAGTTTTTAGACACCATCTGCCTACGTTGTGATAAAAGAGGACACCTAGCAAGAGTCTGCAAATCATCCAGAACTCCACCCAACAGAAGAAAGTTTGCTACAAGCAAAGACAAAGAATTCAGGCCCAACAATCTCAGTGAGAAAATGGGGTGCAGCACAGAAGCAAATGGGAAGAATGAAACTCATCAAACAGTAACTATTGGTCATTCATCACCTTTAAGAAGCAGAAAAGTACATGTCAAGGTACTTACTGAAGGAAGGCCTTGCCAAATGGAAGTGGACTCAGGCTCATACCTATCTATGATGTCATGGGACACTATTCACAGACTTCTTCCCAACATCCAGAAGAAGCACTTCAAGAAGCAAGCATTGACTCTTAAAGACTTCCAAGGGAACAAGATTCCAGTAGTTGGAACAAGAGAATTCAACGTGAAATTCAAGGGCCACACCAAGCCTACCACTGACCATGTGGACAAGGACCGCCCAAGTGCTGGGCTTGAGTGGTTCAACCCATTGGGCATCGAGGTGACTGGCATCAATCACGTGAGCAACACTGAGTGGGAAGAGGCCTTGAAGTCTGAGTTTCCAGAGGTCTTCAGCATGACGGATTAGGCAAGTACTTGAGGACCCCTCACATTTAACCTAGATCCCAAGGTACAACCAATCCATTTAAAACCCAGAAGGGTCCCATTTGCCTTAAAGGAAAAAATTGATGCACAATTAGATAAACTAATAGCCCAAGGGGTTTTAGAGCCCACTGATCACTCCAGGTGGGAGACACCCATAGTCACACCAGTCAAGGCTGATGGGTCTGTGAGAATCTGCGGAGACTGCAAGGGGACATTGAACCATGCGCTACAACAGAGTGCATATCCAGTTCCAGTAGTGCATCATTTATTACACTCTCTTGGAGGGGCACAGTTTTGCCAAGTTGGACCTGGCACAGGCATATCAACAATTAACAGTTGATGATGTCACTGCTGAAGCCCAAACCATTGTGAACCATAGAGGTGCTTTCAAATGCAAAAGATTGCAATTTGGAGTAAGCGTGGCACCAGGCATCTTCCAAAGCCTTATGGAAAGAATGTTACAAGGGTTGCCAGGGGTGGTGCCCTATTTTGATGATGTTTTAATTTCTGCTGAAAATGACACTCAATTACACGAGAGACTCAGGGAAGTCTTAACTAGATTCAAAAAAGCAGGGTTAAAAGTCAAAGAAGAAAAATGCACAATTAGAACAGATAAAGTGGAATTCTTGGGTTACATGATTGATAAACATGGCATCCACCCCACAGAGGCAAAGGTTCAGGCAATCAAAGAAGCCCCCAGGCCAAAATGCAAAACAGATTTGCAAGCATTCTTGGGACTCATTAACTTCTATCATATGTTTCTACCTCAGAAGGCAACCATTGCAGAACCCCTACATAGGTTGCTGGACAAAAATCTGCTTGGGTCTGGGGAGGAAGGAACAAGCTGCATTTAACAATATCAAGAGACTAATCACTCTGATGCTGTGCTGATACAGTTCTCTGAAACTTTCCTGTTGTTCTGACTTGTGATGCCTCCCTTTTGGAGTGGGGGGTTTGACCCACATGCTTCCCAGCGGGAGGGAAGCCCCTATTGCATTTTACTCTCACACTTTGACTAAAGCAGAGAGAAATTACAGCCAACTGGACAAGGAAGCCTTGGCAATTGTTGCAGCTGTCAAGAAATTCCATGAGTATTTATATGGGAGAACATTTACTATTGTCACAGATCAGAAACCTCTGTTAGGCATTGTGGCAGGGGACAAACCAGCACAATCCTGTCACCAAGAATGCTGAGGTGGACTGAATTTCTTGCTGCTTATTCATACAAACTGATCCACAGACCTGGTAAAGACATTGGGCATGCAGATGCTTTGAGTCGCTGCCCACTTCCTTCACACATTGAGGACCCTGTTCCTGAGACTCACACCTTTTTTCTAGAAACTGTTGCCAAACTTCCAGTACACGCTGCTCAAATTGCCAGAGAGACTGCCAAAGACACTGTATTGGCTCCTATTATAGGCTGGATTAAGAAAGGTTAGCCACTTCAAGATCTACCTCAACTCGCCCAACCTTTTAAATCCAGGCAAACTGAATTATCTGTATTAAGAGGATGTATTTTGTGGGGTAACAGGGTGGTTATTCCTGCAAAACTACAAAAAGAGGTTTTGGAAATGTTACATGAGGGTCATCCTGGGATTGTCAGAATGAAGGGATTGGCCAGGAGTTATGTATGGTGGCCAGGCATTGACAAAATGGTTGAAAACTGGGTTGCATCTTGTCCCAACTGTCAGGTAGTCAGGCCTGCCCCACCTCTCACCCCCACACAGGAATGGGAATGTCCTAGGGGCCCATGGTCCAGGATTCACATTGATTTTGCTGGCCCTACCAGAGGGCACACTTTCCTTATTATAGTTGATGCATATTCCAAATGGCTGGAGGTTATCCCTATGGCATCCACCACAACTGAAGCTGTCATCAAACAGCTTAAAAAGCTTTTTGTAATTCACGGGTTACCTGATGTGCTTGTTTCTGACAATGGCCCTCAATTTACATCCAACCTTTTTGAATCATATCTAGCACAACAGGGTATCAGACATGCCCTGACAGCCCCTGGGCATCCTTCGGCTAACGGCCGGGCTGAACGTATGGTACGATTTACCAAGGAAAAACTTCAGCAATTGGGTCCAGGGGATATCACTGAGAGAGTTGAAAAACTTCTCAGTGTTCAGCATATCACTCCCAACCCCTCAACTAATTTAACCCCAGCTGAATTGTTGATGGGTAGGAAACTCAGGTCTCCCCTTGACCGCCTCCATCCCACTTACGCACCCAACACACCACTAGATTCCACTAGTAAAATTCGCACATTCACTGTGGGTGATTCTGTTTATGCTAAGAACCTCATGGGTGAACCATTATGGATTCCTGCTGAGATAACCCAAATCACAGGCCCCAGGTCTTACAGGGTACAAACGGAGGATGGTGTCCTCTGGAGCAGGCACATTGATCAGTTAAGATCCAGATTGCCTCAGGAGCATCACTTTTGCTCCTCTCTGGTTCCCATACCTAGTGCCTCTTCTAGGGGAAGGGAGGATTATGAGAGTAATCAGCAAGTAAGAATCAACCCCATGTGTAACGAGCTAACATGACAGGAACCATCCCAAAACCTGTCACAATACCAACAATCATCTTCACAAATGGAAGATTGCACATCACTACCTGATTTAGGTGCTGACATTGGGTTGGAGATGGATTGGGAGGAGAGACCAGGTTGTAGTAACCAAACAGGTTCTACCATTACTACAAGTCCAAGTAAGGAAATGTCAGCAGGCATTTGGTGAGAACCTTAAAACATCTGAACCACGTGGTCTCAACGCACGTAAGAGCCCCACCTATTTAAAAGAATACATTAGATAGGTTGGAGTTTGAGTATGGACTGAACCTAGTGGGGAGGGGTGTTATGTATGTAGGTTTGAAGTCATTGGTTTAGTTTGAACTGTTCTTGTAAAATGTTGGAAATGATTGGTTTAAAAAGTGTGGGAAAACCCTGCACTCTGATTGGCTGGCAACTGCGGCTGCTGGCTATAAGTAGCAGCCACAGCCCAGCCAAATTGGGTCCATTCTGAGCTGTAGTCACTAATAAACTAAGAGCTTGAAGCACTCCGCGTCTGTCTCTTCATGCAAACTTAACAGTGGCTATTATTCAAAGGCACAGTTATTTCTACTTGGATTGATTGTCGGCCCACCTCTTGGTTCTCCTTCCTTAAATAGTTCCATTGTTTCTCTCCCCCAAAATACTGAAACGCTTCTCTGCCTCACCCAGCTGCTTGTCACTCAGATCAACAGATTAACAGAAATCTCAACTAATAAATGCTCTGTCTTACATATTGGCAAAAAAATCAGAAAATAAAATACAAGCTGAATAGTCAAGACCTTGTTGATGATCCAAACCCTGTCAAGGACCTTGGAATACTCATCTCTAATGATCTAAGTGCTAGAGCCCACTGTAACTAGCCAAAAAGGCATTAAGAGTTGTTAACCTAATCCTGCGTAGCTTTTTCTCTGGTAATATCACACTACTAACTAGAGCATACAAAACATTTGCTAGATCAATACTTGAATACAGCTCATCAGCCTGGAACCCACATTACGTATCTGATACAGATACAGTTGAGAAACTCCATATTTCACAAGAAGAGTTCTCCACTCCTCTACTCGTTGCAGAATACCTTATGCCACCAGACTTGAAATTCTAGACCTAGAAAACCTAGAACTACGCCACCTTTGGTCTGATCTAAGTATAGTACATAAAATTATATATTGCAATGTCCTACCTGTCAATGACTACTTCAGTTTCAACCATAACAATACAAGAGTACACAATAGATACAAACTCAAGGTAAATCGCACCAAACTTGATTGCAGGAAATATGACTTCAGCAAGAGTGGTCAATGTCTGGAATACTGTACCCAACTCTGTGGTTTCTTCCCCAAATCCCAAAAACTTTAACCTTAGACTGTCTACTATTGACCTCACCACTTTCCTAAGAGGTCTGTAGGGGGTGTGCATAAGCGCACCAACGTGCCTACCACCCTGTCCTGTTGTTTCTTTTTATTTTTCTTATATGTCTCCATTTCATGTATTCATAACTATGTTTATACTTATACCTGTTATCTTATAATCGCTTGACAAATAAAATAAATAAATAAATAAATAAATAAATAAATAGTTGGAAGGGATCTTGTAGGTCATCTAGTCCAACCTCCTGATCAAGCAGGAGAGCCTATACCATTTCTGACAGATGGCAGTCCAATCTCTTCTTGAAAGTCTCCAGTGATGAAGCTCCCACAACTTCCAAAGGTAAGCTGTTCCATTGTTTGATTGTTCTCACTGTCAGAAAATTTATCCTTATTTCTAGGTTGAATCTCTCCTTGTTCAGTTTCCATCCATTATTCCTTGTCTGGCCTACAGGTGCTTTCAAAAATAGATTGACTCCTTTCCCTCTGTGGCAGCCCCTCAAATATTGGAAGACTGCTATCATGTCTCCCCTGGTCTTTCTCTTCACTAGACTTGCCATGCCCAGTTCCTGTAACCATTGTTCATATGTTTTAGTCTCCAGTCCCCTAATCATCCTGGTTGCTCTTCTCTGCACTTTTTCTAGACTCCCACAAATGCTTTCAATCTCCATATGGAGAGATGTTGTCCTTTCTGCAGCTTCAGGGGAAATAAGGTATTCACACCTGCAGAATTAGATTAGCACAAGGATGCCAAACTTTATGGCACAGGTATTGGAAATGGGGTCAACATCATCCCTCCCCAGAAGAGCAGGAGTACAAACCATTATGGTTATGGCACAGTCTTTGGGTTATGTCGATCTCCTTTGCTCCCACACTTTACAAAGTAGATATCTAATTATTCCCAAAGCAAAGGGAAATGGGTGGATTGGCATCACTATCCATTCTAGAGAAAGCATACTGGAACCATTCTGGTTTCTCTGAGAAAGGGAGGAGGATGCCTTTGGCCTTGATGGAGGCAATGGTGAACTCATTCCTCAAGATACTGTCCTGGATCTTGGACAATTATCAGCCTATCTCCAACCTTTCCTTTTTAGGGAAGGTCAATGAGAAGGTGGTAGAACTGCAGTCACAGAGAACTGGGGAGGAAAATTATTATTATTATGGTTGATCCCACAATCAGCTAGATGTTTGGACTGGATTTGGTTGCTCATGCCCTTATTACCTCTCGATTGGACTACTGCAATGCGCTCTACATGGGGCTGCCCTTGAAGAGCACTCGGAGACTTCAGCTGGTGCAAAATGTGGCCGCGCAAGTGATTATGGGTGCACCTAGATGTGCCCATATAACATCTATCCTCCACCAGCTGCACTGGTTACCAGTGGTCTTCCAGGTGCAATTCAAGGTGCTAGTGACAACTTTTAAAGCCCTTCATGGATTAGGAGCGGGATACCTGCAAGACCGCCTTCTGCAACCTTATGCCTCCCAGTGCCCAGTTAGATCTCACAGGGAGGGCTTGCTCCGGATACCGTCAACCAGGCAATGTTGGCTGGCAGGTCCACGGGCTAGGGCCTTCTCTGTAGCGGCACCGTCCCTCTGGAATATGCTCCCTGCGGAGATTAGAACCATCCCAAATCTACCTGCCTTCCGCAAAGCCATTAAGACCTGGCTTTGTTGGAGGGCATGGCATTGAGATCTTGAGATTTGGCTTTCCCCCGTGTATGTTTTGGATTGGTATAAATGAGTTTCTTGTTTTTATATTGTACAGAAATTGTTTTTATCTTTTGTATGCACTCGAGTTCCCCTTTGGGGGAAGTGAGGCGGGATATAAATCTAATAAATAAATAAATAAATAAATTTGGCATTTCCAAATCCAAGTTCTTCCCAAGGACCAAGGATATGCAGATGTTGTTACTTAATAAAATTAAAAATATCACCACAGGATGGAAGTTGTTCTACGTAAAATCACCTTTTGCAATTGGTTGATGGTGATTTTGTTAATGCCACTAATGTTCAAGTGGTGCTGCAGATATTTGGAATTGCACCCAAGACATTTATTACTATTGGTGCTATCTTTGTTTTCCTTTGCCACAGTTCTTCTACTTTTATTTGAGAGACTGTATTTTATCATTTTTCTCAAGTTCTTTTTCTTCTGTTCTGCAGTGAAGATGAGTGCCTTGTAGGAACATTTGAAAGAACAGCTTAGTAGGGATAGATTATCATAAAGAAGAGCTATCTATGTTGTCATTCAGTCAAAAACAACTTGAGGGTACATAATCAGTCAGTCAGACAGTTTATTATGAAGTCTGATATGCTGATGTTTTATAACAAACTTAGTTTCTCAGACAGTATATTTGCTTTATTGTGTTTTCTTAGTGTTTCCATAGTGCGAGAGCTTGGTCCAAAACACTGGTACTCAAGTGTGAACATGCTCATTCAATAGAGGATTCTTGCTTGACTTCATTGAATTTCAATGGTTCTCTTTGCTGAAATTAACAGAACAAGCTTTGCCTGGATCAAGATGTATGTAGGACTTGCATGCCTTCATGCAGTACAAAATATTTTAAAAGGGACTCACAAGTTCTGGTGGCAGGTCTGCCTGTGGTCCCCAGAGCCACCCCAAAACTGTCAACAGATAAATGTTGTGGAATGAGGAGAATATTAATTACAGAGGCAGTTCATTTCAACTAAAATGAAATATATTAATATATAATGTCTAAGACTTTAGGCAAATATCTTCCTCTTATCTCTTCCATAAGATGAAGGCAACATGGACAGGATAAGTGGGGAAAGATCTTTAGTCAAAGCACTTATGTATTGTTTTTTGGATATAGTTCTTGTTGCTTCTAGGCTTAAATAGTACAATTTCAGATGTCTCTCTTGTAATAGAACATTCTGTGAAATAAATACCAACCATAATTCCCACCATCTATTCTGCTGATTTAAAAAAAAGAGTAGATTTCATAGGTTCATATTCTATGTCTCCTTCCCTGAGTGCTTGCAGCCATTCAAATTTTCCAAATTTTGATATTTAGTTCATATTAGTGAAGCTGAAAATTGTAGATTCGATTGCCAATATTAAAAATTGTACATTCCATTGCCAAATATTAAATTATAATAGTTTACATTCATGTTTCCTAAACTTGGCAGCCTCCAGATGTGTGGATTTCAACTCCTAGAATTCCCCAGCCAGTATGGTCATTGACTGGGAAACACAGGTCTACATTAATCAATTTGCTTTCAGTGCTTAACCACATCAAATTCAGTGATGAGAGGAAGTGTCAATGATGTGAAGAAGTAACTTTAAAGGAAATAAGGTTCACAAACATCCTCCTTTCTCACTCATGAAATATTAGAAGATGTGGGCATGAAACTTGGGAATGTGGGTTTATCTGTAAACAGGTCATTTCCTGGAGAAATCGGCCTTGGCTGTCATATATTAATCAAGTTCTTAAAGATGGTCTGGAGTGAATATGCAGGCTGCAAATCCATACTTCACATTCTGAAGTTTCAATTGCTGCGAGGAGGAGAGATGTTCTTTCAGTCACGTACACAAAGACAGAGTTCCCGTTAGTATTATTGCTTCTAGTTTGTATTTTTCCTGTACAAGTAGAGCAGTGGTGGGTTTCAAAGTGGTTTACCACCGGTTCGGTGGGCATGGCTTAGTGGGCACGCTTTGCGAGCATGCGCACACTTTGCGCACGTGTGCGTGCCAAACGCGCACTTTGTGCACGCGCAGAGGCTTTCCTACTCACATCCTGCACTCTCCCTGTAGCTTCAACAGCTGACGCACAGCAATCGGCTGTGCCATGCAAAGCAGCCGTACTTCAAAAGCAGGGAATAAAGGTCAGTATGGGAGCCCAGGTGGGCAGGTGGGCCCAACCAGTATGCCAGAACTGGGCCAAATCGGTAGAATAGCACCACTGAAGTATAAGATTATGTGTAATATTTGGCTGTGGTCAAGATTTATTTTAATTTTTTATCATTTACTGAACTGAAATCTATTACGAATGCAGAGATCCTGTCCTAACAATTAAAACAATCAGCATTTTGCAGTCTGTTGAGAACATTGTATGTGTTTCGTAAATCAAGTTTCATATATCTTTAGTTTATTTTTATTTAAATAATATTTCATTTTGTTTATTTCTTGTGAGAGTGGTCTACCTTCCCAATGTCAGGAAGAAATTCTGATTCTTCTAATCACATATATTTAAACGACAGGGCCAAGAGGCTGTACTAGTAGACAATATTTATTTCCTTTTTTGGTGTAACCCTTACATACTCTAGAAGACCACTACAGTTTGTTGGAGCCTTATATCTTTCAGACAAGGTTGGAAAAGGATAGAAGATAGTAATTATTGCTAAACAGCTACAGCAGGACAGAAGTTGGAGTCAGAGAATCTAGACAAGAGGTGTCAAACTGGCAGCCCACGAGCCAGAGGTGTCATGGGCAGGCCATGCCCACCCAGCCCCGCAGAGGGGAAAAATGTCTTGATATGTAACATGATGGCAACATGACACTGAGAGTTTGACACCCGTGGTCTACACCCAATGAGTTTCTGGGAAAGAGGTTTGGAACCTCCCGCTTTTCAGCTTCTAGGCTCCAACCTGCTGCTGCTCAATCCCATAATTTAAATTAAGTTAGAGTGCAACAGCAAACATAGTTTAACTGGATAGACTTTTCAAGCCAAATTTTGTGCCAAATTTATTAGCATCTAGTTTGTTTCTGGATTCAGGGTAATAGGCAAAATGGATAATATTGTACCTCAAGTTCACCTCTGTATTCTCTGCTTGAAAGAATCCGTTGTTAGGAATGTAGAGCTTAGACTGTACATCTCTTCCAGTTATACAAGTGTTATGTCAAAGATAAGAAGAAGAATGTTTAGACATTGTTGAACTACAGTTCCCAGCAGTCCAAAATAGGAAGGCCAGCATTGAACATCTTGAGCAACAGAGCTTCTCCATTCCCTTTTGTTTAGGATTCACGGGAATAAAACTCTCAATTTAGCAGATTTATGACAAGGGCTTTTTAAGACTTAGCAAATGAGCAGCTGCACTAATGGTATTCTGATTGCGTGTGCATACACACACACGCACACACACACACACACTGTAATGAAAAGAGATGGGAAGATCTCTGACTAAAAAGAAGCTTATTTTTTTTCCTACAATTGGTCCTGAGCAGGAAACCAATTTGATTCTGCAAAAGATTTATGGAGTTTTTCTAGAAATTATGATGTGGGGCAGTGATATGAATCCTCATGTTATAACACTGATACTATAACCCCTGATGTTATAACCCTGGGGTTTTAAATTTTGTATTTGACTTTTTTCTTGTTTAATTTGTTTTTAGGTAAATAATTTATTGTCATGTTTTAGTTGTGAGCCGCCCCGAGTCCTTTTGGAGAGGGGGCAGCATACAAGTCAAATTAAATAAATAAATAAATATGAATCCTTCTGACTTTTCTCCAGAAACTGGTACTAACTTCTCACTATTACTTAGAAATATGGTACATGAACATCATAACCCAATAGCCAAAATAACTCCTTCTTTCTGTATGTGCATCTGTGCTGAGCAGTGTAGCACCAGGCTAGCTGGTCTGAGCTGGCCAGTTATTACCTCATGATGAAGGTAATGGCTCCAGGCAGTGGTCAACGCTTCTTTGGGGGAGGGTACCTTCCCTGCCACCTTGAAGGAGGCGGTGGTGAGGCTGCTCCTGAAGAAGCCTGCCTTGGACCCAGCCAAATTGAACAACTTTCATCCGGTCTCCAACCTTTGCTTTTTAGCGAGGTTGTTGAGAGTGTGGTGGCTCAGCAGTTTCCGCTTTTCCTGGAGGAAACGGACTACCTGGATCCTTACCAATCGGGCTTCCGGTCCGGGTATAGCACAGAGACGGCATTGGTCGCACTGATGGATGATCTCCTGAGGGCTCGGGACAGGGCATTTTCCTCTGTCCTGGTCCTGTTAGATCTCTCAGCGGCTTTTGATACCATCAACCATGGTATCCTATTGCGGCATCTCGGGGGGCTGGGAGTGGGAGGCACTGTATTGCAGTGGTTCGCCTCCTTCCTCTCGGGGCCTTCAATTGGTGTTGGCAGGGGGGCAGAGGTCGACGCCAAGGGCTCTAACTTGTGGGGTCCCCCAGGTGTCGGTCCTCTTGCCCCTCCTGTTCAACATCTATATGAAACTGCTGGGCGAGATCATCCGTGGCTTTGGGGTGAAGTATCATCAGTACGCTGATGATACGCAGTTGTACATCTCCACCCCAGGCCACATCAGTGATGCCCTCTCCGTGATGTCCCGTTGTCTGGATGCGGTACGGATCTGGAGGGACAGAAACATGCTTCAGCTCAATCTGGCTAAGACAGAGTGGTTGTGCATACAGACATCTCGGCCTAGCCAGGAGATTCCATCTTTGGTCATGGGGGGAGTCCTAGATAGATGTTGCCCCCCGTGGATAGGGCACGGAATCTGGGGGTCCTCCTGGACTCACGGCTCAGGTTAGAGGAGCAGGTGGGAGCCGTGGCCAGGGGGGCCTTTGCCCAGGTCCGGCTGGTTCGCCAGTTACGCCCATACCTGGACTGAGATGCCCTGCGCACGGTCACTCAGGCACTTGTCACCTCTCGGCTCGACTACTGCAACGCTCTTTATCTAGGACTGCCCTTGCATACCGGAGGCTTCAGCTGGTGCAAAATGTGGCTGCGCGGGTTGTGATGGGAGCTTCCTGGTACTCCCATGTTACACCCCTCCTGTGTGGCCTGCATTGGCTGCCAGTTGCCCTCCGAATGAGACTCAAGGTTTTGGTATTGACATTCAAAGTCCTACGAGACATGGGTCTGGGCTACCTACGGTAACGTCTACTGCCGGCATCGAATACCAACCGCCCTGTATGAGCTTACAGGCAGGGGCTCCTCGGCGTGCCGTCTGCGACCCAGTGTCGCTTTGGTGGCGGGGGAGGGCCTACTCTGTAGCGGCTCCTGCTCTGTGGAACCAACTACCTCTGGGGTTCCGCCTGGCCCCTGACCTCCGCACTTTCTGCCACGACTTGAAAACCTGGTTGTTTGAGCAGGCTGCGCTGTGCTGACTCCTCTTGGGGGGGGGTTGTTTTTATATTTAATCATAATGGGTTTTAGTTTAATTTGGCTTGCTTAGTTTAATTCTGTTTTAGATAACTAATTTATTGTACTAGTTTTAATTGTGAGCTGCCCCGAGTCATTTTTCGGAGGGGGGCGGCATACAAGTCAAATAAATAAATAAATAAATGAAAACACAGCCTATCCGTATTTCAAGCTTTGGTTGTGGCACTTCCTGTAAGTTCACTTTGGAGATTGGTGACTCATATGGTAGCTGATGCTCTCCAAGCAAAAGCCGAATTTAGAATTTAACTTTTCGATTGCCAGCATTTGAAACAGTGGGTACAGCAGCTTCTTCTGCTATTTCAAAGCTACCCAAGGGATTGGCAAACTGAAATGAACATCTGTGCTTGCAGCTAGCCCTGGCCTTTGTGGGTCTTTTTGTCTCTCTGCTTTCAGTTTATGTTAGCTCTGCCTGAATTCTTTCCCAAGGGGAATAGATGTTCCTTACTTAAATGCCCTTCCAACAGCTGGGCAAATTAAACTACATCAAATTCATGTATCTCATCTGCAACATCAAGGATCAGTAGATAGTGTGGAGGGGCAGAATGCATCTTAAGCAGGCCAGCCCTTGTTACGGCTATGAAACAAATATGCAAATACATGGGATAGTCTTTGAAAACAGGTGCTTAACTTTGGTCAGAAGAAAAACCATGGGAATGAGGGGAGGACAGAACAGGTATTCCAGTCATATTTTGACCTGTGGAAGCCCTTTGCAAACTTTCCCAGATGATACAAAACTCTGTGTATATCCTCATCCGTAGGACAGGGCAGGGACTCACACAATCTTTGCACCACACTCCTACACTCCCAACACAATCAAATGGAACTTTCCTGCATACATTTTATTTTTGGATCTATTCCATTATATGAATCATACTCACCCTGCAGTAATTTCTTGTCTTCTGCAAGTGCTTCCAGTGAGCAATTGGATAGAACAGAAGCAAAATATTTCCTTTATCCTCCTGTGTAAAGAATACCTAGAGGTAGAATGCCCTTCACAAGGATTTTGATAAGGTCAAAAGAAGTTTTAAGAAGAGAAAAGATTCATCCAATGAATCTTTAAGAAGAAGAGATTCATCCAATGTGCATAGTAACTATTTTTAAAGTGATTTTATTTATTTAAAATATTTGTAGAGCTACCAATCTTAAACCAAAATGTGGGTGATCCCTAATCAAAAATAAAACCATATGTACAAATGAAGCCCAATAAATCACAAATAACCCCAAAAAACAACAGAAAAATCTGGTCCACAGCCACATTCCCCTGATGCAACCCACATGTTCCCTCCACACGTGTCCAGCCATTCCCACAAACAGGAAGATTATATTTGTATTTGTTAAAGTAGTATTTTACATCTTATCCTGATATAATCTCAGATGGACCCAATTTATTGTGTTTCATTAATAATATTGGAGATGACACTTCCAGAGGCCCATCTCAGCTCCTATTGGCTACTTTTGGCTGCTGTAGGCAGGTCTCCTTCCCTCCAATGATCACCCTGTGCTGTTCCTCGTGGTCATTTGGCTTGGCCTGCAGATATTAGAGGTAGACCCGGAAAGATGGAAAGCAAAGACTCAGGAAGCGAATAGACAACTTTGTAAACAAACCTTAGGTGGAAAGTTTGCAAGCAATCCATTCCGCCCCACCCCCTAAAAAAAAAACCAGAATAAGAGATTCAGGATATGAATATTGGGGAACTTATGTAAATGCAATCAGATTCATACTTGTTCAGATCTTCTATTCAATTTTCTACAATTGTTTGATTCTGCAATAAATATCTCGTCTAAGTTACCTCTCTGCTGAGACTCATTTCCTATAGGGGAGCCGAATTCCAAAACAAGGATTATATGCAAAGGGAAACTATCTGAAAGCAGGAGAGATTGAATACCAGACATTCAGAAAGGGATCTACCTGAGTCATGCTTCAGAAATTAATGGTCAGGCAACACGCAGGTTCTTTATAGACACGTTTGTAGGCCTTTTTTGAAGAACACAAGAAATGTGTCTAAAAACAGGACTAGCACTCTCTTGGGTGATCTCAAGTCTTGTGTTACATAAGAGATCTGGTTAAACTAGTAAAGAGTTGCATTCTGTTAGCTGTGTGCTGCTGATTTGGTACTAAATAAATATAGCTTTCTGCTTCTGACAAGGAGCTCTAACTGACCACACCCACAATTGTTAAGGACTTTTGCCTTGAGCTAGATGGATGGTAGGGCTCTGACTGGAACACGTACATTAGTTGTATGCTTGATTGTTCTCTCCGAACCTGAGTGTTCTTCTTTCCTTTCATACACACACCCACACCCACACCAGAGGTGGGTATTCAGCAGGTTCTGACCAGTTCTGGAGAACCAGTAGCGGAAATTTTGAGTAGTCCGGAGAACCGAAATGCCACCTCTGACTGGAGATTTTACAGTCTCCTTCCCCTGCCACACCCACCAAGCCACGCCCACAGAACCGGTAGTAAAAAAAATTGAATCCCACCACTGACCCACACACTGCTTTAGTGTAGTATGCTGCCCATAGTAGCTGTGGAGCTAGGCAAAATTACAAATTTGATCTATGCTATGCGATGCTGGTAGTCCTCAACTTACAACCACCATTGAGACCCAAATTTCTGTTGCTAAGCAAAACAGATGTTAAGTGAATTTTGCCCCATTTTACAACCTTTCTTGCCACAGTTGTTAAGTAAATCACTGCAGTTGTCAAGTTAGTAATATGGCTGTTAAGTGAATCTGGCTTTTCCCATTGACTTTGCTTGTCAGAGGATCACAAAAAGTGATTATATGACCCCAGCAGTAGTGGGATTCAAATGTGTTTACTACTGGTTCTGTGGGCGTGGCTTGGTGGGCATGGCAGGGGAAAGATACTGTAAAATTTCCATGGAAATAATAGAACTAATTTTCCTTATGCTACTCCCGCAAATTTAGGTTCTAGATAAGATAGGCTTTGGGTTGGATCCAGGTAGCTCATTTTCTTATGATGGAGTATCCTGAGGAGAATTACTTATTTTCTTCTCATTTTTCTTGAAAATTAACCCATTTTCTCAGAAAGCTGCTCTTAGATTCGGGTTTTAGCAATGTCAGGCATGATAAAGTTGCTTCAACAGCGGGGGAAGGAAAGACTGCCAATTTTTAAAAGATTGGCAAAGATGGGCGGGGAGCTAAATGGAACTTTCCACTCTGCTGTTCCTTCAGAAGGTTAAATACCATGAAGGCATGAGAGATTGGGGCTTTTAGCCAGAGCCAAACCTTCTCAGGAGCTTAGCACTAACAGCATTTGCCAGCCAGGAGTTCAGATTACCACTCATAGCTGTTTGCAGATATTAATATTTTTCCTCTTTCTCTTCCATTCCCACCAGCTAGTTGATAAGCTAATTCTTTTCCAGACAAATTTGGGGAAAAAAGAGAGCTTTACCTTGTTTTAGCTGCAGCTGTATCATATTCCATCCAAGAGGGACCCAAATGAGCTTGTCACCAATAGAAAAACTGGTAGACCAGCAGGAAGATTTTATGTAAACACTGATGCTTATAGTTACAAAGTCAGTGGATGGTGTCCAAAATTCTACCTATGAATAAAACATACCCCTTTCAAGGCCATCGGTGGACTAAGACATGCTGGCTGGGGAATTCTGGGAGTCGAAGTCCATGCATCTTAAAGTTGCTGAGTTTGAGAAACACTGGTCTAGAACACTAATCATAGAATACTTCTGAAAATGAATCTACAATACTTTAATTTTCTTTTTGCCTTATATATGCCTATGCCTATGAAACACACACATACACTTCTACATATAATCTGCTGTGGTACCTAAAATTCAGAGGTGGCTATCTATAAATTGATCCCTTTTTTTGCCCTTCCCAAGACTCCATGCGCACCCTGCACTTACCTGCATCCAAAACGGGCCATGTGGGGACTCCTGGGAGGGGAGGATTGGGCGGAGCCAGTCAGGAGTGGGATTTGGGGGTTCTCCGAACTGTGCAGAATCTTAGCTAGATGATCTCCCAATCCCCTGCAAACCCTCAGCAGCCCACCCCTGCATGGAGCCTAATTGACTATTCGTCATGGCACAGCAATGGAGCTCTGGTTTATGATCTGGAATAACTTTTGTTAAAAGGATTCCATAGCCACAGAGCTAAGACATAGAGTAAGCCTTTCTGTTTCTCGGGGTTAAAGAACCAAGCATGTGGTGAAGGGCAGTTGATTGTGAAAATGAAATGTTTGTGCGTTAGTAAACTGACAACCACATTCTTCTTCCAATAACTGTCACCCAGGGTAGCTAGCACAGGGGGAGGCAGAGCTATGTTTTAACAATGCATTCAGTACAGGAAAAGACATTATGCCAGACCTCTATGGGGGAAGGGAGCAGAAGAGACAGAATTATGAAATTAAGAGGAGATGGAGTGTGGGAAGTGTTGTCAGTAATGCAAAAATGGATTACTCACAAAGTTATAAACCAATAAAAATAATAATTCCAAAAAAAAAAGCCAGTTTTATGGTGGCTGCCAGTAAACTGACTCGGCTCATAAAGCAGGCACGTCATGAGTTCCGTCAGTTTAGATCATATTCTGAAGAAATGCAAATGATGGATGTGGAAGTAATATGAACTAAAGCAGAAGCTATAGTTTCATTTTACTTCCCAAAAAGTATGTGACTTGTGATTGCAAACTATGACTTCCGTTCATTGCAAAGAAAGTTTGAGTTTGTTCACTTTTCCTCTTCAAACATTTCACTGCTCACCTGAGTTATCTGAGTATTCTGCCCCAGTTCCTATTCAAATCATTTAGTTCAGGGATGTAATTTAAATCCCAAACTGTTACCCTTTGGGGCCAAATATGACTATTCTTCATCCTTGCCAATGAACTTTCTTCTGTTTCTCTTTAAAAAATAGACAATCATGATTCATCTGATAACAAACGAGTTATTTATTTAATAGAGTACAATTTGGAAAAGCAGATTTGGCTGTGGGATACAGCCAATCAAATCTGAACACATTTAATCAATCTCCAGTGTGCCCTCCCCCGCCCCTGCAAAAAAAGGCATCCATCAAAACTGTGAGACCCCATTTTTGAAAGATTTAGACTTGTGGACTAGCAAACTGGTTTCTGTTGAGTCAAAGTATGGAAGACAGAAAGCAAAGAGAACCGAACCCTAAACGCAGCACTTCTAAACCCCAAAGGTACAAAGTCCAGCTTTCCTGCCTCTCAGCATGTCAAAGTCCCACATAGGACTTTCAGTCTCCCAGACAGTGTTATCGATGGGCTGTAATGCAAGTGGCTGTGGCTGTGGCCTGGCTTCACCTCTGCAGGCCAAAAGATAAGCCTTCCCTTTTCCTTTGCAACCGACGAGCACCTGACGCAGCAGTTTTTATCTTCTTCCTCTTCCCCGGCTATGGGGTTGTTTTCACTACAAACAGGCCCGTGGCACAGCATTTAAATGAGCCTTACAAGGAATGGTCTTGCCTTTCTTTACTGTCTTTTGTTTTTTGCAGAATTGTATGGAAAACTCTGAGATAAGGCTGTGGAAATATGGGTGTGGAGCAGGAGTGGTATTTAGCAGATTCTGACCAGTTCTGGAGAACCGATAGCGGAAATTTTGAGGAGTTTGGAGAACCGGCAAATCCCACCTCTGACTGGAGATTTTACAGTATCCTTCCCCTGCCACACCCACCAAGCCATGCCCACAGAACTGGTAGTAAAAAAATTTGAATCCCACCACTGGTTCTGACCAGTTCTGGAGAACCAGTAGCAGAAATTTTGAGTAGTTTGGAGAACCGGCAGACTGGCCCCACCCCCATCTATTCTCTGCCTCCTGAGTTCCAGCTTATTGGCTGGGTCTTTTGTTGCCCTGCACAGGAGTACAGAGCTGGAAAGCAGGTTAGTGGGATGGGGAGAGAATGGGGATTTTACAGTATCCTTCCCCTGCCATGCCCACCAAGCCACACCACGCCCACCAAGCCACGCCCAGTGGCCATGCCCACCAAGCCACACAACGCCCACCAAGCCACGCCCACAGAACCACTAGTAAACAAAATTTAATCCCACCACTGGTGTGGAGCTGAGACAACCCTGCATTGTGCAGGACTGGGGGATAAAATTGGGGTGGATAGGTCTTTCCAGTTATGTCACCAAACCTAAAGAAAAAATGGACCTCAATATGAGCTTATAGGGGGAGCAGAGCTGAGTGAATGTCAGAAATGCATAACCTTCGATGGAATGATCAAGTTGTAGTCTTAAGACATTGGGAATATGACAAGTTGGAGAAGGCTGAATTTCCTGCACAGCTTTGTAATATTCAAAACTTCCTCCTACTTTGGTACTGTTTACGGATCTGCTTTGTTGCAAACAGATCCTTGAAGTGGAATTTTCCCATTCTGTCTCCAAAGTTGCCTCCAGGCTGCTGACAACTGATACTCATTTGCTTCTAACTCAATATCTCATAAATTATCAACTAGCGGCTAGGAATCTAACCTGCAATTTATAGTGACATGCAGCACAGCGGCTAGAGCCGGAAATAGGATTAGAGAGCTGTCATCCAGCAAGATGCAAGGCCTAGAATATGGATGTTGGTTTTGATTATATATTCGTCTGACATTCTCCCTCCAGCTCCACGTAGTCTCTTGGCACAAGGCATGGGCAGTGGTGTGGTTGCAGCTGAATGAGCTGAAATGAAAATTAGGAAATGAAATTAGGAATCATTGGTGCCAAGCATGCCTGAATGTCCACAGGAGAGGTGGTAGCCCTTCATCCTTTCTGCTGAGATACTGAATGATGGAACCAAATGATAATGAATTCTGGTGCTGTTTCATCCATTCCTACCATCCTTAGCCAAACATTAAAGCTGAAGTGCTTCTTGCAATCATAAAGCAAATGAAATTCTCCTTCTCACTTCCCAGTTTTGGAAACTCTTGAACGCACGGTCCATTTCAGTTCCAGAATTATTTCCCAAAGTTCAGAGCCATTGTCCCACTGGCTCTGCTCCAGGACAACCATTCCTGGTGCTGGTGGGATGCTGATTTCATGATTCATGCCATTCTCCGTCCCTCCTTTCTAACAGCTTGTGTCAGTCCTAGAGACAATTTGTGCCACCCGGATTCTTGTGTGATAAAAGTAGACATTATTTAAGCAATCACATTCTGTACTCCCACCCACAGACTCATGGTGCTTCTGTGAAAACTAAGATGCAGTTGTTATATAACAGGCATTCTGAATACATAGGAGCTCAGAGTCAAAAAAAAAAGTATCAGTACAAAAAACAAGAAACAGCCATCTTGTATTTGCAAGAATCCTCCATGATGTCATTTGCCACTCTCCACAAGTCCTATTTGGATGGAAATGAATTTGATTCTCCACTTACCTCTTCTGTTTTAACATATACCCTTCTGTAGTTTATATAATTTCATCTGGGAACCATTGTCCTGGATGGACATGCAATGTCCAATTTTCATGACAAGCATCCAAAAAGAGTTGGCAAGTTGCAGCCTGTGGACACTATACTCTGTGAAATCTGACCTGAAGAACTAAGTTATTCATGAGGAAGACATCAGGGCCTAGGCTTTCAGATGAAAGATATTTCAAAATGGCATGTTAGGAGACTTGAGTTAGTCCCTTGCTTCCAGCAAAACTTACATCACCCACAAGTTCCAAATGAAGAGGGTTGGTTGTGCAATTGTGGTGAAAATACAAAAAAAACTAAAAGTGGATGCACCTTGTGGAAAAATACATCTTTGCACTGATAGATTTCACAGATATAACACAGAATTTTATGTGGCTATTGCTGTTGCAAAACCACCTAATAGCTCTAGTAATCTCTCCGATATTCATTGCAGAATTCATTGCACGGGATCCAGGCTAAAATAATTGCACTTGGTGCTAATGAAATCTATGGAACTTAACAAACTTTAGCAAATAAAATATTCCATTAACATGGAGTAAAATTAAACGAAGGTTTTCCATTGATGAAACTGTTTCCCATCATTGGAATTGGGAATAGATTAATTCCTTCCATTGTGGCCCTCCTACCTACCAGCAAAAATATGAAGGAAGAAAACCTTACTCATGGATATGCTTTCACTTGTACACCCTAAGTTTGTACATTTGTTCTAGTTCCAATTGTTATATCTAGGACCGTGTTAGAACTATTTATGTCATCATAAAGAACTAGCGTATGAAATTCTGTCACAAGATGATACAATGCACTTTAGCATCTTCTATAACATTCTCAGATTTTTGCACCTAATCCAAAACAGAATGAGAAACAGCAGAGGTGTTAATAAAGTCCGTAGAGAGGCACATGTATACAAGATGCTCAGAATGAGATATTTCCAGGGTGTGTGTGTGTTTCTTTACTTTTACTTTTAAAAAAGCAAATTTGATAGTAATGAATAGAACAGCATTGGAAATACGGGCCCACCTTCAATATATCGATCAACAGAAAACTAGTCACATAATATCCTTTGCAGCAAGTTGATTTTCAACTAGATCCTATTATATACACCAGTTCCCCAACCTTTGTGGACTGGCAGGGGATGGAGGGGAGAGGGGATGGTTTCACGCAAGTGATCACACAAATGGAGCATGAGTGCACACGCTTGCTCGCTACTTGCACAAATGGAGAAGTGCGCCCCAGCCGAGGGATTGGGAACCCCTGATGTAGTCTCAATTTATCTCACCTAAAATCCTGCCCTTTCATTGAAAGCAGTTTCACCCATTCAAAGTCATAACATTTTAAGCAACAAAGTGTTGGGATTGCAATCAAAGGAGAGCAACAGATGTATGAAATGGTTTGCCTAACCTGTATTTATTTGCATGATTTTAGTGGCTATTGCAGGTCCAGGTGGGAAGGTTTTATTGTAGTAAGCAGGGAAATACTGAGAGGCAAAATAATATTTTGTTCTTAGGTGCCATCAGCCGTTTTGTATTTGTCATCCGCTCTGCCTAATCTTAGTTCTTGATTTTTATAGATGCTGCCAGAGAACAGATAAGAATTCTCCTTCCATCCACATCAGAAGCTAATATTGCATAATTAATTAAGCCATTGAAGATAATGCCAGTAGAATATATGGGCCCACCACAAACTTATGGTTACATCCTATTCTGTATTTTTTCATTGTGTGGCACTTACTGAAAAAGGGCGTTGGTACTTACCTGATACGCCCATTCTCCATGAGCTGCGAAGAGCATCCAGAAGTGGGAGGTGCTCGGAGTCTCGCGAAGCAGGCTGGGCAAAAATATACTGGGACGCTCCTCCTGTCACTCCACCTCAACGCCCCAGTTTTTGGCGAAGACTCAGCGGTGAACCCGCCTACACTTCACCCGACCACAAAAGAAAAAGAAGTCTGGCCGGAGCAGAGAAAACGGCCCCCCCCAGACGGACAAGGGGATGGGGCTGGATGCTCTTCGCAGCTCATGGAGAATGGGCGTATCAGGTAAGTACCAACGCCCTTTCTCCCCCGAGCTGCTCCGAGCATCCAGAAGTGGGACATACCAAAGCTAGAGATGCCCACAGGGAGGGATGCCGTCTGGCACTTATCCTACTCTCGGTCCCTATACACCTGTTGTAGAACCCTCCTGCCAAAAGCCGCTTCAGCTGAGGCGAACAGGTCTACCCTATAGTTACGTATGAAGGGCGAGGGCGAGGACCATGTGGCAGCCCTGCATATCTCGTCTATCGAAGCCTGAGTCGCCCAGGCGGCGGATGTTGCAGCACTACGGGTTGAGTGGGCCGTGATACCCGCTGGCACTGGCTCCGAATGAGTCCCATAACATTTCGCTATTGCAGCTCTGAGCCAACGACCAATCGTGGAGGAAGACACCTTGACCCTGGGATCTGGGGAGAAACGAGACGAAAAGTGCCTCCGTCTTCCTAAATGCTGCCGTGCGCTGAATGTAAATGCGCAAGGCTCGGCGCACATCAAGGTGATGCCATTGGCGCTCCAGACGATGACCCGGATCGGGGCAGAAATTTGGAAGGACCAGTTCTTGAGCCCTGTGAAAGGAGGAGTTGACTTTGGGAACAAACGTGGGATCGGGCCTGAGGACTACCCTGTCCGAATGGAACACGCAGAGGTCTTTGCGAATTGACAGAGCGGCCAGCTCTGAAATCCTCCGTGCTGACGTAATCGCCACCAGAAATGCCATCTTATATGTCAGTAACTGTAAGCTGATGGTCCTCAAGGGTTCGAATGGGACCTTGGAGAGTGCTGACAGGACCTTGTGTAGGTCCCAAGTCGGGTACCGGTGTACAACTGGTGGTCTCAAATTGGTGGCACCTCGCAGAAAACTGCGAATCCTAGGGTGTTGAGAGATTGAAGGAAACTCCTGAAGAGAAATAACTGATGCCAGGGCCGCCACCTGGCGGCGTAGAGTGTTGGGGGATAGACCCTTATCCAGCCCCTCCTGTAGAAAGTCCAACAGTTGAGCCACGGAAGGAGAGGTGGGGACAACCCCCGACTTTGTGCACCATTTGCAGAAGGCGAGCCAGGTGGCGTTGTAAATGCGCACTGTGGATGGACGCCTAGCTGCCTGTATCGTCTCAATAGCCTTAGCCGAAATATCCTCTGACCTCAGACGTTGCCGCTCAACCTCCAAACGGCCAGGTTGAGCCACTGCGGGTCTGGATGGAGGACCGGTCCCTGAGAAAGAGAAACCCTGGAGGGTGGGATTCTCCAGGGATCCTGGATGGACAGTCTCCTCAGGTCCGCGAACCACGGCCTTCTGGGCCAGTGAGGGGCCACCACAACAATCTCCGCCCTTTCGTCCAGAACCCGTTGGATCAGCCCGGGAATCACTGGAAGCGGAGGAAAGGCATATAGTAGACCTGCCGGCCAAGGGCAGCGGAGTGCGTTGACGTTTTCCGCTCCTTGGGCCGGGTACCGGGATATGAAGCGTGGCAATTGTGTATTGCGGGGAGAGGCAAACAGGTCTATCACAGGGAGACCGAATTTCTGGACTGCCTCCTGAAACAATGAGGGGTGCAACTGCCATTCCGCCTGATCGAGCGTGGCCCTGCTGAGCCAGTCCGCTCGCACATTGGTGACCCCGAGATGTGCTCGGCCTTGATGGAAAGGAAACTGTTCTCGGCCCACCGAAGCAATTTCTCTGCCTCCCGCATCAGGCGTTTGGAATGTGTGCCCCCTTGTTTGTTCAGGTGTGCCTTGACGGTGATATTGTCTGTGAGCACCAACACGTGATTGGAGCGCAGTACCGACCTGAAACTGCGCAGAGCAAGGTGGGCGGCCCGCAACTCCAACCAATTGATGTCCTGCGCCCTCTCTGGAAGAGACCACTGTCCCTGAGCCGTGTGGTGAAGATAGTGTGCCCCCCATCCGTACAGGCTGGCGTCCGTCGTGACGACCTCTCTCGGTGGATCCCTGAAAGGACAACCTCTTTTGATCGCAGTCGCCGTCCACCAGCGTAAAGATCTGATAACGCTGGGAGGTACCCTAACCCGGGCCATGGAGTTGTCCCTCCCTGACCGTTGGTAGGGCAGCATAAACCACTGTAGTTCCCTGGCATGCAGTCGAGCCCAAGGGACGATGGATATACAGGAGATCATCTTCCCCAACAGCTGTGAAAGCAGCATGAGGGAAACCTTCCGGAGAGAACTGATCTCCTGTACCAGCTTCCTAATGCTTTCCTGTCTGTCGGGGGAGAGGAAGACTGTGCCCTGTGTTGTATCTAGGACCGCCCCTAGATGAATTAGTCTAGTTGTGGGCGTCAGGTGACTCTTGTCCCAGTTTATGGAGAACCCGTGACTCTGAAGAGTGGTAATGGTACTAAGGGAGTCCGCCCTGGACTGTGGGATGGATGAGGCTAGGATCAAAATGTCATCCAAATAACAGTGGAGTCTAATGGGTCTGCTCCTGAGGAAAGCGGCCAGTGCCGCCAGGACCTTGGTAAAAGTCCTGGGGGCAGAGGCCAGTCCGAAAGGGAGGGCGACGTACTCGTAGTGAATGTTATTGTAACAAAAACGGAGAAATTTGTAATGTGAAGGTCGAATCGGTATGTGCAGGTATGCCTCCGTGAGATCAATGGAGGTGAGTACGTCTCCCTCCCTGATGCCTAGTAAGATTGACTGTAGTGTAGTCATTTTAAACTTACGATAAACTAAAAATCGATTGAGACGTTTTAGATCCAAGATCGCTCTCCAGCCCCCCGAGCTCTTCGGGACCACGAAGAGGTGGGAATAAAAACCCTGGCCCCGTTGATCTAGGGGAACCTTCTGGATGGCCCTGATCTCCAACAAGTGGGAGATGGCGGATTGCATGAGAGCCCTCTTCGAGGGGTCTCTGGAACAGGGACACTTCATGAAGAATTGCGGTGGGCTGGAGATGAACTCAAGGGCCAGACCAGACCTGATGGTGTTCCTCACCCAGGCATCCGAGGTAGAGGAGTCCCACTGGTCGGCAAACAGTCTCAAGCGACCCCCTATGGGTGTCGAATCCCTCTCCTCACTTGGAACGATGGAAGCCCCTATTACCGGCTCCCCTAAACCTACGTCTATTCTGCCCCCCTCGTCGATTACCGCTGGCAAAGTCGGACGAACCCGACTGTTGCCCCTGGCCCTGGGTACTGGGCCGATGGAACCTAGGTTGATATTGTCCCTGGTAGAAGGAACGAGAGGGGCCCCCACGAAATGTCTGTGAAGGCCGGAAATCCGACCTCCTATTGAGGGCTGGGAGGATCCTCTTCTTCGATTTCGTCTCGATAAGAAGAGGATCAAGGGCCTTGCCAAATAGCTTTTCCCCGGATATGGGTGCAGACGCGAGCCTCCATTTGTGCCTCGCATCTGCCTGCCAATGGCGAAGCCACAATAGACGCCTGGCGCAGACCTGAGACGCTATGGCTCGGGAGGAGAACTTAACTGCGCTAAAGGTGGCGTCTGCCGAGAACTCGGCCGCCGCGATGATTTTTGCGACGTCCTGATGCGCCCTAGTATTGGATGGTGGTATTACGTCTCTCAGATGGTGGAGCCACCTGAGAGAGGACCGTGTAAAAAAGGAGGCGGCCGTGGCCGCTTTAATGGCCCACGCATCAGAAACGTGCGCTCTGCGCAAGGCCATCTCCGCTCTCCTTTCCTCTGCCTTCAAGGCGTCCTCCGCCTCCCCTGGGATGGCTGAGGAGGATACCAGGGACGCTATGGGGTCGTCCACCTCGGGGGTATTCAAGTGTCGGGAAAACTCTGGGTCCAGGTTATAGAGTCTCTTATCGTCCCTGTGGGGGGGATAGGAGGCAGATAGGGCCCATTGTTTGTCCACCAAGTCGGTGAACATGGGAGGGACTGGAATGGCTTCTGATTCGATGGTAGGCTGATGAAATATCAGGTCGCCTGGTTCCTGCTGCGACTCAGATGACTGGACTGGGGGGGGGCTGGCAAGCCGGGCTGTGTTCTTTGCCTTGAACAAGAGTGACTTGAACAAGTGTGGCTTGAATAGTCCCATGAAAACAGGATGGTCGGGGGCAATCCCTTCGTCATCGGACATCCCCCTCTCCAGGGGGTCCGCCTCTGAGAGATCCAGGTCAATATCATGAAGGGACCTAGTCTCCTGATCTACCCAATCCTCCTGGGGCCCCGTGTCCTGAATACCCTGTGTGGAAAACTCCCCTTGTGGGAATGTTGTATGATGTTGCTGTTCCACCATACTCACGGAACGGCCCGAGAGGGACATGCAGTCCGGAGCGATGGGATGTTGGAAGGCGCGGAGAGATTGCTGCACCCCGGAAGCAATGCCCCTCTGTAGTGCCTGTTCCATCCATGACCTCAGTCCTGGTGGTATTTCCTCTGGGAGCTCGGCTTCCGGGCGTAGGCCCGCCGCTGTGGGCGTGAATGTAGCCTCAGGGGTGGTACGTGGGGTCGGCCCCGACCGTTGGGTAGATCTGGGCCTTTGCGCAGATGGGGTGGATAAGTCCAGGGCAACCAGAGGTGGACTTGGAGGTCGAGTCGAAGAAGAGGATCTGGTATGAGAATCAGGCCCGGGCTCCCTGGTGCGCTTTCGCACTATTTTTTCCAAGGCCTGGTGCCGTCTATGGGCGTCCTTCTCGGCTGCCCGGGATGGCCTGCTAGACTGAGACATCTGTGTCCTAGATCCCTGATCACTAGCCATTGTATATTTTTCCTCCCACTATTAATATTATTATAATTGCACTGATTATAATCACAATTATAATTACAGTTATAATTATTATTATTGATATTATTATTATTATTATTATTATTATTATTATTAGAATTCTCTTAACACTAGTAGTAGTGATGGAGACCCTGTGAGCTCAGAGGCCTAGTCGAGATGAGGCCTGGTAAAATGGCCCCCAAGGAGGGAAGCCTAAGATGGCGAAGGCCTCTCTGTCAGGCAGCTATGTAGCGGGGGGGATGACCCGAGCCCCCAAGAAGGGAAGCTTAAGGGCGAATCAAGGCACGTTATTATTGTTATTAGAGGCCTCGGTCCCCAAGAAGGGAAACTCTGTGAGGCACTTGGCTGCTGACGGCCTTCCCCTGAGCTCTCTTGCGGCCCGACAAAATGGCGCCTCGCCTCGTGGCCCTCTGCACCTAAGCGTGCACAGCCCCCAAGAAGGGAAGCTGTCCAGGCACGCTGCAGTCAATTTGGGCCACACCGCATCCACACGCTCCTATTTTTGGCCGGTGAGCGTCAGGTGGTGACAGGAGGCGAGGCGAGCGCTTTCCCCAGAGATCGGGCCGATAGGAAAAGCGGCGGCGCGTTTGCAGCCGCCCCTAGAATCCACAAGGCTTGCTGCTGTGCCGAAGGGTGGAAGAGGCGAGCGCAGCGGAGATCGGGCCGATAAGACGCGGCGGCTCGTTATTTGAGCCGCTCCCTGAATCAACAAGCCCTCAGCGCTCTGCCGAAGGAGCTCCGCGATCTCTCACAGCGATCGCAAGATAAGAGTCTGAGGTCGCCGCCTCAGACTGCTACTCTAATTAGCGATCCCCGGCTGCCTGCTGTTAAAACTCAGTCGGGGATCAAAGGCAAGTGAAAAGGACAAACCAGCGTTTCTCTGCTCCGGTCAAATACCCAGCTACTCGCATCGAGGCTGAGCAAAAAACTGGGGCGTTGAGGTGGAGTGACAGGAGGAGCGTCCCAGTATATTTTTGCCCAGCCTGCTTCGCGAGACTCCGAGCACCTCCCACTTCTGGATGCTCGGAGCAGCTCGGGGGAGAAGTATTTCTCTCCCATCATGGCCTCTTTTTAGTAAGATTTCACAAGGTAGCTAACAACTAAACCCCTCAGTAACTGAAACTATATTAAATATCATGTCAACACATCTTTCCACAAAATTATTTCTACTAAAATATTAGTTATATATCAGGAAATAAGGAGAAAAATATAAAAAATAGTACAGATCTGGCTGTATTGGAGGGATTTTTTTGTGAGACGTTTTTCTCTGCAACCCTGAGTTTTGATATGGCAGATTTTCAAACTCACTTTTTCTTTTACCAGTTTCTCTCTGCACATCAAATTTGGTTCCAGAGTCCCAAGATGCTTTACACAATTGCTTTCTAACATTCCATTGCACTGAACAGGAAAAAAGAGCCATTACACCTGATAGATTTTCACTATTCACAGCAGATTCAGTTATTGACCTATATTGTTTTTCACAATAGGCAAGCAGTAGTTAAAACTGGAAAATGCTGACTACCATATAGCCATTCTGAGATACCCTCCAGAGCATTGAAGACAATGGGAGTTATTATAACCCCATTAATCGAGAATGAAAACTGAGCTGTTTGTATTTATAAAGTTTATAACTTTTAAAACAATATAAATGGTTCGTGTGTTTTTTTAAACCGTATCAACCACCCTTATATGGTTCAAAAATAATTTTTAGTTAGTAAGTGGTTTGACAGCCTCTACATGGCTGCCCATCTTCTAAGACTGGCCAGCTGAGAATGTTGCTTTACCGTGATTCGGTTTTGATCTGTCAAGGCACTTTTAAAAGAGGTGATGTCATCCCTGTTGTACCC
The DNA here is from genome assembly GCA_009733165.1 of Naja naja. Lineage (NCBI taxonomy): Eukaryota > Metazoa > Chordata > Lepidosauria > Squamata > Elapidae > Naja > Naja naja. The sequence continues at coordinate 68,007,097 of CM019149.1, forward strand.
AGTGAAAGAAATTCTATGGAGCGGTTGTGAAATTTTCACTTTTAAAAATCAGTTGGATGCTTTGGTTCAGAAAATTCAGAATACCCTTAATTTTTCACCAAATAATAAAGCAATAGTACCTTGAGCTTATGGATGCCATTATGGGAAACTTCATAGACCAAATTCAGATGAGACAGGATGACTAGTTTTGGAAAATGGCATGGCGAGTATAATAAATTTCCTATGCATGCAGAAGTCCATTGCAAAGAGGCAGTGTTAGGTTTCCAATAGACCTACTCAAAAGTTCCAAAGTGAGGACTAAGAGTACCACTTAGCTGAACAAAGCAAACCTCAAAAATATTAACCAAGATGAAAAAGCATGGAACAGAATTATTAGCAAGATCAAGGCTATGGGCATAGGCGTAAAGATCAAGACTACGGAAACATCGATGAGTGACACCAAGTTCTAATATCTACCCACACGATACAAAGCTCCAATGCTTGGTATTTTAACAAGGACGTGAGACATCCCACATATTACCAGATTACACATCCCATTTCCTGGAGAGGTGGGGAAAAAGTGTCAATTTATTGTACTATATTTTTTGTGATCACGTAGAAGGCCATCTACTAAGAATACATTAGCATTGTGTTTTGAAAATAACTGTCTATTTTATGAGGACCTCAATTTATAGCTAGTGTGTGTAACGTAATAGTTATCATCTAGGATATTTTAATAAATGACAGATTAGAAAGAGAACGTCATCATTTACAATGAACAAAAATATTTTATTGATACATATACAGAGAGGAATAACGGCGGTATCCGGATAATCAAATATGGAATGTTTACGAGAGTTAAAATAAATAATAAAGATACCCAGATGTGTCAGTGCTAAATCTAGCACCACTAAATGGAAATGCCCTCTTTTGAACAGCTCTGACTCTGATGGGGTTATCCCAACACAGACTGTACAGGCTGCTACCACAAGAAAGTGGTCGGTATTTCTGGAATACAAAGAGTCATTATAGTGCTTTCTACAGTTTTGCATTCTAAATGTTTATTCACTACTTTCGTCCCTTATTTCTTTAATAATAAGTATTAAATTTTGAAGTCCAAAAACATAACCCGTATCTTGGCCCTCGTGCACCACGCTATCTTCTCCATAATACCGGCATGTAGTGTGGGCAAAGTCTATCATTCGAACATCAACGGAACTAATTGTAGGCTTATAGGCATATGCACATGCGGATTCATCCGATGATTCTTCCGAAAGACCTTCAATGTCTTCTGGGTCCGAGTCCACCACATCTTGTAATTCCTTCCCATCATAAATAATCAGCAAAGAGCTGGAGTAAAAGCGGTAGGATTCCTGCTTCTCTAAGACTGATTTTAATTCAGTTAGTTTCTTTAGAACAGATTCAAAGAGTTCTCGTCGCAGATATTTGCCATTATGAAAAAACTGGTAAAGTGCTTCTTTAAATCCTTGGACTGAAAGTTTTCTCCCATGATATTTATTCATAAACATTAAGTGGCCAGAATCTGGCTGATAAACCTGTAGAAAGAAAAAAGTAAGAAAAGGATCTGTTAGCACTAAATAGAGTGGTACTGTATTTACTGAAATAAAGCACTGAAATAAAATGGTACAAATAAAATGGTTTATTTGCAAGCTACTCTGCATAGCTGAAGTAAAGTGGAGGTTATCCCACTTGCTATCAATTCTCCAATGCATTTCTTCCCCTGCAAAGTAATTTTTTTTCAGATTTACACTGTTTAAAAATAAGAGATATAACTAAATAATTTGTGTAGAATTATAAATATGTTTGCCCACTGTTTTGAAAATCAAGTCCTTGCATGCATAATGTCACTCCATAACTCAGTCCATAAATAGAAGTATCACGCCTGTGCTTGTTAACTCTGTTGGCAAAGTTACTGGCACTTAAGTATCACTGCTTAGCATACTCAGTGGCCTATCCATGAAGGAGAAAAATAGTATTTAAAATTATAATCACACGGTGGTCTGTATCACACCTAAAATAATACACAGGAGAAATCTATAGTTTGAAAGAATTGACCAGAATGCAACGATTTCTACTATTTTATTACAGTGAAGCCAGACTAGCCAGCCCATATAGATCAAAACATAACACATGTCTTGACTCTTGCATCATACTATCTATTCACTGTAATTTCATACAATATGGCAAGGTGTATTTTGCAACACAGCTAGCTGAAGGATCCTGCATCGTCTCGGGAAAGAAGACAAAATAGTTCCATCATCTCTCTATGCAGGAAAATATATGAAAGAAAACAACAATCTCTCTACAATCACAAAAATGAATTGAAAAGTATATCATTTCACAAAAATGTTCTTTAAAATTCTAGTTCAATTATAGATGCAAATTGGGCTAAGTGCCTATCCAGATGATTACAGCCATATTCTGGAGCTTTCTTGAGCAAAATGAAGAAAGTATCCACTAGAAAATTATGAAGAGGAGGGATTATGAAACTGTGTAGAAAAAAATATAATTGAATTACTATGCAGTTAGGATTCAAGGCAGAATTATTTTCAGATTGCCCAGAAATATTAATTCATACTCCCCTTCATTCAACTATTTCATGCCAGCTGTAACAAAAGCTCATGTTCCTCAAACAAAACATGTAATGAACTAAGGGGTGAGGGTCCTTGGTGCTGAATGCTAGTCCGATGATGTTACCTAATTTGGGTAATGAAATGTCTGCAAGAAAACAGTCAAGCCCAGAGAGACCAAGGACCCCTCATTTCTACCCTGAGCTACAAATATTCTCCTTTACTGTACTGTAAAAATTGAAGTTGATTTATTTTTATTTATTTTTCACATTTCAAAACTGCCCATCTTTCTCACAGAGAGACCCTGGGCAGGGTACAAATGCAAATAAGTAGCTATTGGTTTCATACATAATCACTTTTAATTGCAAGTTGTTCATTTATTTACATCAAGACAAATTCCTTGTGTGCCCAATCACACTTGGTCAATCAAGTATTCTATACTATTCTATTCTATTCTATTCTATTCTATTCTATTCTATTCTATTCTATACCAAGTGTGAATTATTCCTCTGTTTAAACCTTACCTGCATACCACACACACGAACTCCTATAACTGCTGAAGTACTTTGCTGGCATTTCCGGATCTGATTAGCTTTCTTTTCTTCAGATGCATCATCTCCGTGCTGCCGGGTTCCCATCTTAAGATCCAACACACAAGGCACCTCATATCGTGAGGTTAGGTTTTCCAATAAAATAAATTCTATTTAGTTAAGGAAAAATGATATAACTACTAACTTGTTTACACTTGAAATAAAAATAAATCCTGTAAACCACTTAGTTCTCAACCTGTGGTCCGTGGACCACTGAGGGGCAGAGATGTCATCGCAGGAAATCCACAAAGAAATGTTATGCTTTAAATCTTGAGTTAAGTCTTGGGGGTCCGTGGCCAAAAGGTATTTAAAGAGGATCCGTGGTGAAGGAAAGGTTGAGAACTTCTGCTGCAAACAATGACAGAAATTATCAATGAGTGAAATCTAACATGTTTGTTGAGACTTTCTCCTGCTCTTGCTGCCTCCAAATCAGTTTTGAAGGTTTCGGTGACCATCTCTGCCAGGGGAGAGATGGTATCATCTCTCTCTGTGTAATTTGCCTTTAGAACTAATCCACGGGGTTTGACTGAAATGATTTACTGTTGTGCACCACACAGAGTAGAGCCCCTCAGTGAGATCAGCAGCTAGCTAAATTTGATTAATAAATAAACAACTAAAATATCTGTGTTCAACTGTAAATTAAGATGTTTATTACATTACAGAGCTACCATTTTAAACTCAACTGGCTGCACATAAGCCATTTACAGCCTAGTGTCTTGATTGCTGAATTGTACCAAAAAAGTCCAGTGAAATGAAAAATGTTGTAAGAGCACAGAATCCTGTTCAATTGTTCTCAAATCTTTTTAAAAAAACCCTCAGACTATCAACTAAAATATTATGTAGACACTTCAACCAACCCTTCCCCCAAATAACATGTGATCAATTTACACTAAGTTGGGTTTAAGAAATCAGAGCTGTTTCCCAAAAATATAAAATGGAGTAAACTCAATAGCAAATAACTCCATCATTTAAGGAATGTGTGCTTGTATCATAAAACTATGCAAAAAAAGGCAAATTGATCTTTGTACTGACAAAACCCAAAGCAAAACTAATGCGAAGTTGCTCAGATGACAAGCCATCAATGCCTCTGATGGTGCTGAAAGAGTCCGCTCATAATCTAGATTTGAACTATAGCATATTCTTAATTTTAAAATGAATTGATATAAATACAGACAACTGTCTTGGAATGCCTTCTGACCTGATACAGCTCCTTTTTATTGCAGAAACCCACATGATAATCAGTCCTGTCCTCAAACAAGAGAGGACACAAGCTAATTACAAGTAGTGGCAAAGGCAGCTGACTTGCAAGGACTGCTAATGGATACCTCCTAAGAAATATTAAAACAGCTGGAATGCTCAATAGTAGAAGTAATCCTTTAACACTGGAGCAATGCATCAGACGTTCAGAGTTTGAACTGTATGTCTACTTTAAGTAATTTAATATTTCCTAGTTTTTGCAGCCTTTGTACAAATAGTATAAAATACACAAAGGATACTATATTGATTTCGATGCTTTGCATTTTCCTTCATTTGCTGGAGTTGCTGCTGATGGCACTTCATACTCCAAGGATTATGGTGCTTAAACTGTGAACTAACATTCCCCTTTTTCTCAACACTGTAATACAATACTTCCGATTTCTTAAGCAATTCGAATTCTTCTTCTAACTTGTGACTGAAATATAAAAACAAATGCTTGTGGTTAAATACAAGTATCAAATACTTTCAAATATAAACTGAATTGTGAATTGAATAAGATGTCAACTTTCACTTTTTGTATAATATATTTATAACTAAATGATGACAATCATTGGTATTATCAAAACAATTTGCTCCAATTTTCTCTCAATCGAGATTTCACCATTTTTTTCAAAGAGCAATTGCATTTTATCAAGGATGGATGGGTCACGAAAGTTTATACATAAAATATATTTTATTTTATAGCTTTTAAGTGAGAATATACTCTTTTCTGAGCATCAGATTGATGTGGTAGAACCCACAAATTTAACTCCATATAAGTAATCTGATACTGCAAAAATAGTTAAAGAGCATTTTGTTACTTCAGAAATTATAAAGCATATTTTATGACATAAATCATCATAAAATTCCACTAGTTTCAATGGGCTTATTCCAAGTAAGTATTTAGTATGCTCTGATCCTGCACAAAATTCGTAGATATAAAACACAGGTTTATGTTCCAAATTAAATGCAGGTGAATCTTGCATGTCTTTTATAATCAAGTTTTAAATATATATTTTCAAAAATGAGAAAGCGGAACATTCTTCAATTACCTTTTCATTTTTTCTTCTTTTCTATGCTGCCTGACCCATTCTTTAGTTAACTTTTCATTTTCTAGCAAAACAGTCTTTTTATTACTCCACCGCAGCAATTTATTTTTGGGTTCACAGTCAGAATTATCTATACTTTCCAAGTTATCATGATCTCCATTTAATGGATAGGCTATTAGGCACAAGTTTCCATCTTCATCCTCTTCAAAGCTTACAGATACCACACCTTAAGAAGAAACATGAGACACTCAATTAAGAATAGGAGAAGTAAAAATAAAAACATCACAACACAACATAATTTTACACTAAGAATATAGCAACTTTGGTTTTTCTCTTACCCCAAATCCTTAGTTTTTTATCTTGCCACAGGCCAAAACTCATCTGTCAACCTAACAAATATCAAAACATCTAGACAAAGTGACACCTCACAGAGAAGACAATTTATCATGAAGACAACACATTAATGATACAGGAGGTTCTTCTCTTTCTTGTGAGCACAGTAAGACTCAAATAATAACAGGAGACATTTTCAATTATTGAAAATTTTTATTATGTTTTAAATATCTGGCTTATCTGACCCTAGGAGAGATGTAAAACATTGCATATTTACATCTTGCAGGGGGATATGCCCTGCAAAGAAACACCAAAAGCTTTAAGTTTTGCTCCATAGCAAATCTAAAAGCATTCATCCAAAACACAGGCTTTTGGGAATATTCTTAATAGATTCCAGAGAAAAGGAAAAGCTTGCAAGAGTAGAGCAAAACAAGAACAACATCACACATTACAACAGACAACTAATTCAAAGGCTTCCACTCAGAATCACCACGTTTAATTTACAATGATTTATTTTTCCTCTGGGGAATATATTTTATTGGTTTCAATTATGTAGCATCTCATAAATGAAATAACAAAATGAAGTACAAAACAAATTTAACTCAAGATACATCAAAACATGGTGAACCTTGAAAGCATCTTTGCCTCCTCAAAGTCTCTAGAGCACTGTTATGTTTTGAGAGGACAGTTCTGACAGGAATGCAGCCCCATACCATATAGGAAAGTTACGGCAGAAGTTGTAACAACTGGCTGAATGGGGTATTTTTTTCCTCAGTTCTCTCTCTTTATCCTGAAATCAATCAATCTGCACATTCTTGCCGCTCATCACTAGAGTTCGTGGCGAGAGGCTGGCACTTCTGAGGCAGGGCAGGCAGCTGTGGGGCCTACAGGAGCAAGGGTAGGGAGTGCAGAAGCTCTGACTGACAGTCCTGCTGCCCATACGAGAAAGAGCTACAGGAAAGGGGGGAAGCCAGCTAGAAAATGGCCTTTGGCTTTATCCTGGAAAAAACAACAGAAACGGACCAAATAAGGCTCCCCCCCTTAATCCCTCCCATACATCTCCACAAGAGAAAAACCACATCTGCTAGTACAATTTATTACATTTAGTCAGTATCATAAAACACACATTCATCTATTAATTCTGAAAGTTCATAATCAGAAACATTCAAATGTTCAGTAAGTATGAATACCATTACAGAAATACAGCTAAAAAGCATTTTATCTTAGTCTTTGGTTCAAATAATATTGAACAATTGGGAAGAAGGTGGTTGATTAAATGAAGAAATAGAATACAGTATCAAAACTTCAGAATTTCAAATTCAAGTTAATTAAAATTCCTGCAGGATGAAAAACTGAATGTCTTGGTCAACTAACACAATGGTAAAAAGAACTGGAATATCCACTTCCACATACCATCATCTTTTACAACCTCAACAACAGTACTTCACCTTTTGCCTACCTATTGGCCACAGTATTTTTTTTCCCCATTTCTTTAAAGTTAAAAACAAGCTGATTATGTTTAACAGTAATTTTTAATTTTCATTACTATGACAACTTGTTTAGATAACATGATCATAATGTAAGCAGTAGAGATCATCTGAAAATCCTTGTTAAGCTTCCACTAGGCAGCATGTCTTATGCAGTTTATTTAATATCAGTTTTTAAAAAACATATGGTTTAAAAATCAGAAAGAAAGAAAAATATTATCACTGAAAACACTTACAAGCTGTTATCCATATACTTACCTACCTGTGCCTAAGGGCGATTTATAGGCTATCACCAGCAGTGTTGTTCTACTCTAATGCTGTTAGTCAGCCCAAAGACCCACTGGCAAGCATCTCCACCCTGCATTTCCACAGCCTGGCTCAGACAACATCAAAATATATGAAAAGAAATCCCCTAAAATCTCTTATGGAAAAGAGATTTTAAGGACAAAAAGAACATTGGACTTTACTAAATGGATTAAACCCAGCCCCCTTCTAAAGGTGGCAACATACCTTCATACTGAGGAGTGAATTTATGCATTTCAGCAGGAAGAGTCTCATAGAACTGATGTTCTCTCTGAATAAGGGGCTTACAGATGGTCTTATCATTAAACCGGAGGACACAGGAGTGACCCCCAACCTGATGAACAAAAGGCTCCAGGAGGACGCCTTTGGAATAATGCTCCACTTCCATAGCTCCAAATGCCGGACTCATCCTTGTAGGACATTAGACAGACCAATGGGACGGTGGTGAAAGCAACTCACACAGAACTGTTCCTCCAGAAAGTATTTATTCCAGGTTAGTAAGTCTCTAGAAAGAAAAAAAAAAAAAATCCCCGTGTCTTTATTCTATTTTGTCTGGAACATCAAAGCTAAAGATTCTTTCGTTGCATCCAGAAAGAGGCAGAAGTGAAACTCTCGGCACAAAAGCTGAAACTGAAAACAGACATCCGGATCTGAGCACTGAGACAAACAGGAGTGAGGTCATGCAAAAGTCTGCATACCACGCCCCACATAATATTAGCCAATGAGCATTAGCAGAGAGCTACTAGGTGTGTCTCTTGCAAAGCAGGGAGAACGTCAGCAGAAAGAGGGGAGGAAGAGCGTTACTCACACTTCTCTCAGTGTTCATGTTTGCTTTCAGCCAAGTTTCTTATCACACAAAGGCACAGGGCAAAAGGAGATGTATTACCCTATTCTATTTTTTTTCTCTATATCACAATACAGATAACGAGCTAAAAAGCATTGTAGCCTAGAATTGCCATTTAATTTTTTCCCTTTGTGATCTAATACATGCACATAGACATTCACATACTATTTAAAATAAAATTATTGAGTATATAGTCTATCTAAAGCAACTCTTACAAAGAACCAAAAATAATGTGTAAAAAATAGTTTCCCTTTAATTCCTTGATTTTTCAAAGGGGACATCAGGGGAGTAAAAAGCCCAGGACGAAATTGATGGAAACTTATCAAAGAGAGATCCGATCCATAGAAATTTCCTGAGCATGAGAGCAATTAATCAGTGGAACAGAAGTCATGGGTAGCTCCATCACTGGAGATTTTTAAGAACAGACTGGGCAGCTATTTGTCCGGAATAGTATAGGATCTCCTGCGTGGGCTGGGGGTGGGACTGGAAGACCTCAAAGTCCCTTCCAACTCCATTATTTTGTTATTCTTGCTAAGTAAATCCTCTTGAGTCAAGCTATCAACTTTAAATTCAAAAGTAAGTTGAAAAACAACCTCAACCTTTCCAAATATACTCTATGAAAGCAGCCTTGGAAAAAACTGGGGAAAAAGTCATGCATCAAGATCACATTCTAAAAAAAGAAATACAGATTTCCTCATTTTTATGACTTCTGAAAACTTCCATGTAGTTTCACAAATATTTTTACTACTAACAAAGATGTACAAAAAGCATAAAAGACAATTTTAAGTTTAACCTAGCAAGAATTTATCTACATGCAAGCAAATAATATTTAAATTTTTAAGTACTACCATGCAGTTAAAAATTCAAAGACCCATTGTATTATTCAATATATTATCTTTGAAGAAATAGAAGATGTCTCTTAGCAGTAGATATAAAGGGCTTTACACAAATTAAGCTACTGATTTTATCTTTTAATTTATCCATCTAAAAACAACTTGGTGCTTAAGTGCAGAGTACTAAAGAGCATTACATGAATAATAATTCACTTACTTAATTCTGAGAGACCACAAAGTGTTCTAGGTCACAAACCTATTTTTAGACATACTTAAATATAAGATCACAATGTAAAACAGTACAAAGCATATTAAGTCAAAAACAAATCTCACAGAATTAAGTTATGTTTATTTCCCAAAAAGGATTGCAACTATCCTGTAACCAATGCCAAGAGATTACAAAAGCCATTCATTATTTTGTTTATCAATAGGTACATTTATTGAAGCAGAGGGAGGAGAGAAAGGAAGGGGGCTTTCAAAAATGCATAACCAAATCTGTGTATGTCAACTTAGCAGATCATCATGATACCAGCACTAGAAATTCTACTGTGCAAAATAATTATTTAAATTTATTGAAATAAATTAAATGGAAGAATGCTTACTGTAGCATAACATTCATTTAAAATGTAAGCAGTAAGCATTTTAATATTTATTCTTCTAGCTGGTTACTAGAGCCGAAAGTTGTCAATTATTGCATCAAGTTCATTTCTGTAACAAACAGATCTCCAGAAGGTGGCACTGTTATTATTTTCTGTCAAGGAGAAGAACTTACTCTTAAAATGCAAGAGCTATGTGGTAAATCAAAGACATCCTGGTAGAAGGTAATGGGAAACCATTTCCATATTAATGCCAAGAAAAAGCAGACTTATCCATTAGGTCTCCAGGACTTAAGTTTAAAATGAAGGAGATTTATTTATGCCTAATCAGCTGGAGCATAAACTCCTGGTGGGTCTTATTTTCAAATAAGCAAAGATCTGTTTTTTTAAACTGATTTACATTTAAGTTACCAAATTATTGTTTAAACAATTTTGCCCTAACACCATAAAACACACATGGGCAGAGAGGGAGAGCGTAACATGTTATCCAGTAAAAACACCAAAATCATATCCAGAACTCATGTTCTTCAGAGAAAAGCATACAAGCATAAAAAAGCATACTATTCTCATCTCATAATCATCCCTTGTGAGCTCATTATAACTTGTTTTCTTTCAGCATACCAAACAACGACCATAGGGAATTTTGATATCTGTGAATTTACAAACCTGAAGTCTCTTATGTATTAGCCAGGACATGATTCAACAGATCTGCATCTAAACACACATAATCATTAAAGTTATGTCTTATGCCTGGGTAAGCAAAATATTATCCATTTTTCTCAGAGCATTTGTAACGACTCTAGTTAATCTTAAAATTGCCCTTGAAAATGTTACATCTCCTTCATGACTGAAAAATGTTCCTAAGGGCAATATGACTTAAACAAAATAAAACAGACTTGCTGGGATGACTCTTCGGAACTGGAATATAGGAACTGAAGGTTATAATTTGTTCAAAAAATACAGAAACAATAGGAAGAGAGCTGTTGCACTGCTCAAGAATCCAAGTAAATCAATGCAGCAATATTGCAAAGAACATCTGGGATAAAATAAGTAGTGAGCTAATAAAAATACTGTTGTTGAGATCTACTCTTATCAGCCTAATGGAAGAAAATATATGGAGTATATTTTGAAAAAGCAAAATACACTTCTTTTAAAGAGGCATGAAACATACTTTTTCTTTTTACTATAATTGGAAGACACTCTGCCAACTATGATTCTCCAGGAAATCCCTGACTTGTTTTCCTAACTATTCTAACTAGTCCCAACACTTTTACTTTTAAGGCTCTGAATGTTACTTTGGGTGTTGGGGCCAGGATATTGATAAGCTCACCCTGTGAGGTGTGATGATGGGATACTGCAATTTTCCATTGTTGAGGCTTTTTTTTGGTTATTCTTATAAGTTATTCTTATGTCTGTTTTTATTGCTATAAACCACCCAGAGTTGCATTTTTGTGAGTTTGGCATGTAAAAATCCTGCAACTAAATAAGTAACTTTTCTATTGTTCTTTCTTTTTTAGAGGAAGAAGGAAAGTACAAGAGGATCAGCTTGACCTGATATTAACCTTAGTCTATGAGGGAAAGAACAAATAAGTGATTGTGTAATCTTCTCCAGATTTCAAGAGAAACTAGTCAAACATGTATTTTAGATTTTGTAAGATTTTAATAAATTCAGAATAATTGAAAAAGGAAAAACATCTCAAGTTCTAGATCGGTGGCCCCCAACTTTTTGGGCACCAGGGATCTGTTTCATGGAGAGGGTTTTCCACCAACTGGAGGGGCTGTGGATTTGCATGCTGCTGCATCCCACAGATGGGACTTCACTTGTTTGCATGGCCTGGTTTCTGGCACGCCACGGCGTTGGGGACTCCTATTCTAGATGCCAATAATATATTTTTATTCCAAATAAGACTTTTTATTTTATCAACAGATTTAACTCTAAGGGGAATAATTTTAATTCCAACATCCTTTTTTATATAAAATGTCTCCTCTACCTACCTCTCAAGAACTGGAGTAATCAAAGTGATTAAAGGGAAAAGCTCTAAGTCTCTAACACAGGAAGCATCTGTAACTACCCATAACAAGATCAATTGCTAGAAAACATCTTGTGTTTATTCTTAACCTCCCCAATGGAATAATAGAGAGGCTTTGGCTATAAAGAATTGCCGTGATTTAGATCTAGGTTGATTCAGCACGTTTGTTTCTTCCTGGTTAGAAAACCCTAGTTCAATGTTATTGCTAAAGAGGCTAAAAGTCCATTTATCAGCATTAGATAGCATATATTGATACAGACTTTTCAAGATGTTAAATTCCCAGAAGTGAGCAACAGGAGAGGAAATGAGCCTGATTTTTTAAAAGAGCTAAATCCAAAAACACAAAAATTAGAATATCGTGCAAAAGTTCATTTATTTCAGTAATGCAACTTAAAAGGTGAAACTAATATATGAGATAGACTCATTACATGCAAAGCAAGATAGTTCAAGCCGTGATTTGTCATAATTGTGATGATTATGGCTTACAGCTCATGAAAACCCCAAATCCACAATCTCAGAAAATTAGAATATTACATGCAATCAATAAAACAAGAATTGTACATAGAATATTGGACCTCTGAAAAGTATAACATGCATATGTACTCAGTACTTGGTTTGGGCTCCTTTTGCAGCAATTACTGCCTCAATGTGGCGTGGCATGGAAGCTACCAGCCTGTGGCACTGCTGAGGTGTTATGGAAGACCAGGATGTTTCAATAGTGGCCTTCAGCTCTTCTGCATTGTTTGGTCTCATGTTTCTCATCTTTCTCTTGGTAATGCCCCATAGATTCTCTATGGGGTTCAGGTCAGGCGAGTTTGCTGGCCAATCAAGCACAGTAATCCCACGGTCATTGAACCAGGTTTTGGTGCTTTTGGCAGTGTGGGCAGGTGCCAAGTCCTGCTGGAAAATGAAGTCAGCATCCCCATAAAGCTCATCTGCAGAAGGAAGCATGAAGTGCTCCAAAAACTGCTGGTAGACAGCTGCACTGACCCTGGACTTAATGAAGCACAGTGGACCAACACCAGCAGATGACATGGCTCCCCAAATCAACACAGACTATGGAAACTTCACACTGGACTTCAAGCATCTTGCAGTGTGTGCCTCTCCATTCTTCCTCCAGACTCTGGGTCCTTGGTTTCCAAATGAGATGCAAAAGTTGCTCTCATCAGAAAAGAGGACTTCAGACCACTGAGCAACAGACCAGGTCTGTTTTTCTTTAGCCCAGGTAAGACGCTTCTGACGACATTTGAAGCCCATGTCCAGGATCCGTCTGTGTGTGGTGGTTCTTGATGCACTGACTCCAGCCTCAGTTCACTCCTTGTGAAAGTCCCCAACACTTTTGAATGGCCTTTTCCTGACAATCCTCTCCAGGCTGCGGTCATCCCTGCTGCTTGTGCACCTTTTTCTTCCACACTTTTCCCTTCCACATAACTTTCTATTAATGTGCTTTGATACAGCACTTTGGGAACATCCAACTTCTTTTGCAATTACCTTTTGAGGCTTTCCCTCCTTATGGAGGGTGTCAATGATGGTTTTCTGCACAACGGTCAGGTCAGCAGTCTTTCCCATGATTGTGATTCCTACTGAACCAGACTGAGAGACCATTTAAAGGCTCAGGAACCCTTTGCAGGTGTTATGGTTTATTAGCTGATTAGAGTGGGACACTTTGAGCCTAGAATATTGCACCTTTTCACAATATTTTAATTCTCTGAGATTGTGGATTTGGGGTTTTCATGAGCTATAAGCCATAATCATTACAATTATGACAAATCACGGCTTGAACTATCTAGCTTTGCATGTAATGAGTCTATCTCATATATTAGTTTCACCTTTTAAGTTGCATTACTAAAGTAAATGAACTTTTGCACGATATTCTAATTTTTCGAGTTTCATCTGTATGTGTTTGTGTATAAAAATGAGTAGTGGATAAAAGAATGTATAAAAAAAGAAAACTAACTGTATCCTTCTACAAAATTTTACTCTGGAGATAAATATGCAAATCACTTCAAATTTTAAAAAGTTATTGTTAAAACATATATGAAATTAAGTGCCAAGACTTTATCAAATAAATTATATGAGAACATGGTTATGATTATTCAGATTACATATCTGAAATTAACAAGAGTGCTAGTTTGGTCTAGTGGTTGGTCTACCATCACAGATAGCTCTCTTAGCAGCTACATTTATGTTTTTGTGACCTGCAGCCCACCCACCTATTTTATATAAGAATGCCTCTATGGTCTATGTAAAACCCAGAAACATTTGATATGTAAGGTTGGTGTTTTGTATTCAGCATGGCAGCTTTCCATTTTTTTATCATTATAAAGATATCAATAAAAATAACAGGTGATGCAGGAAGCCTGGCAGGCTCCAAGTAAAGTCAGCAGGCACTAGACTCTTCACTGAGGAATCAGAAATCATTCATTGAGATTATTTTAAATTTTCCTATAGTGCTGGAATCTTTACTACATCCATTTACTTCAGGAACACTGCAATAAATTATGTGATACTAAGGCTGCAGCAAAACAGATCCAGTTGATATATTTGTACAATATTCATATGCGTACCAGTTACACCCTTTTCTGAATTTTAAGGCCCTGTGCTCAGTCAGTCATGCCCTGGTCATCTCTCATCTGGATTAGTTCAATGAGCTCTACACGTGAGCTACCCTTGAAGAATATTTGGAAACTACAATTGGCCCAGAATGCAGTGGCATGATAATTCTGTAGGTCCCTAGAGTGGTAAAAGTAACACCGTTATATGAGCTGTTATGCCAACAGGTCCAATTCAAAGTGTTGATTATCTTCTTTAAAGCCCTTTATGGTATAGTCTGAGGAGTCATTTTGAGCTATGGGACTGGCCTGTCCCACTCATTCTAGCAGAAGGGGCTTACTGCAGACCCCCATCACACAAGGAAGTTTGGCTGGAGGAGTCTAGAAGAAAAGTATTTTCTGCCAGTCTTTGGAACATCTTGCCCTGGAGGCAAGATCCACCCCTATCCTTTCTGGCATCAAGAAAGACCCTTAAAACCTGGCTCTACCAGTTAATGTGGGGACCCAATGGAAAGCTGTAAGCTGGAGGTAGTTGGTGCAGTGACAGAAAAGGCACCAACCTGTTCTGCTCCGAGGCTATGATTCTTTTTAGTCTGTATTTTATCCTTTGCAATTTTACTTGTTATATTTCTAATTTTTATATTTCTATTTTTATTACATTGTAAGCCACTCAGAGTCATTTGGAATGTGAGATGGGCAGCATATAGATTTAATTACAGTATGTATATAGTAGAACCTTTGGTCACCACCATAATTCATTCCATAACTTTGACGATTTCTTCCATCTTCTAATGTTTCGCCTTCAGGAATTTCTGGGTCAGGGCTGTAGTTTGATCGCCACCCAAGTATGTGTTCGTGACCAGATTCCAAAATTTTGTGAATTTTTTGGTCTGAACCCGATTTGGTAGTGGTCAGAAGCGTTCCTGACCAGAGGTTCTACTGTAATTAGTATTAGTAGATATACACACAATGCTACATATATAATGTTATCGTAGATATATATTAAGTTTAGGCAACAATTATGCTACTGTGTGTAGACTTCCTCATTAACCACAAGCCTTTTTTATATTTGCAAATCTATGCATCTTATCAGCAGTCCATTCAGTTGCTGCTATATTGCAAGGATAGCCAACATTATATTAATGCTAATCTTTTGAATTACAGTAAAAGGAAGAAAGTAAATTAGACTTCAATATTTCAAATAAGTTATAAATGTCAACAATGACAGTATTAAACTGATATTCAGCAGGTGTACAGCATCCTGATGTAAGAAAAACACCATGTGAAGAACCCTGTTTAAGGGCTATTTTCAGCAATTTAGATTTGAGCATATAAACAGTGCTTGTCAGATCAACATTAAGTTTATTAGGGAAGTTGAATTAGTAAAGTGAAGATACTGATATCATTAACTAAAGCTATCCCATCATACATTTTAATTACTTTCTTCCAATAGTTTTCATTTACCAAAGAATCTGAACTTCGGTTAAGAAGGTGAAACACCTATACAGTGCATATTTTTAAATATGTGGAATCAACCAACCATTCTTTTTCTTACATTCTTTGATGCAATCTATTACAGCATCTAGCTGATTCTAAGGGCTTATCTACATGTCCTTCTAAGCACAATATAAAGATGCCTTGCTAGATTTTCTCATGATTTCACCTTCAAATGACACTGGCCCAGCATGGAGGCAGCTTAAATGCATATCTAATTTCAAGGGATCATGTAAAATCCTCCTTGGGAGAAAACAAGAATGATACCCATTTGTCCCACTTCTGTTAGTACTTCACCACAAAAAATAATAATCACCGCTTTGCAGTGAATTCCTAGAATAGAACCAATTGAAAATAGGTTCCTTGTGGATGGCTGAAAACAGCTGGGCTTGACCAGTAAGAATAGCATCAATTTTCCTATTGCATAATTGTTAACTGCTTGCATTTAATATTGATCTAAGACTTACTTTCTGAAACAGAGGACATATAGGAAAGACTTTCATTTGCAGACTTTATTTATGGAAATGACATAAAGAATATAACCCAGGATTACTAAATTGACTCATATACAATATACTGACTATAAATAGAATACATGCACAGGATCTGCATAGTGCATTAGACTAAAATCTCATGGTCAGGTTTGTAGTTCAATATGCATGAAATAATAAAATATGCCGATTTGTAGGGGTTTCTATAAAGCAGAAAAAAATGTTGTGTTTAAACTCAGAACCAATCAGAAAATTCTGGATGTCCTGGACTCATTTTAAGTCAGCAACAATTCAATAGTTTTCCCTCCTCTCCCAACTTAATATAATCCCCATACCAATTATTTTCCTTCCCTTCTAAACAGCCAATGTTTAGATATCCTACAGACCTGCTTGCCACAATCATCCAAAGGCCTATCCTTTGCTATAGGTACATGGCGCCATGGTGGCACAATGGTTAAAATGTAGTATTGCAGGCTAATTCTGCTGACTGTCAGCAGTTCTATTCTCATCAACTCAAGGTTGACTCAGCCTTCCATTCTTTTGAGGTCAGTAAAATGAGGACTCAGATTGTTGGGGGCAATATGCTGAGATTGTAAACCACTCAAGTGTGCTGTAAAGCACTATGGAGCAGTATATAAGTCTAAGTGCTATTGCTATAGTCATACCTATGATCCAGAAAGCACCAATTCATTTCAAGAAAACTTCAAATTGTTAACGTGCATCACACAAATGCTAAAAATACTTTCTAGAGCAGTGGTTCTCAACCTTTTCTTCACCATGGACCCCCTTTAAATACCTTTTGGGGCCATAAAACACCAAGACTTAACTGAAGATTTAAATCATAACATTTCTTCATGCCTTTATGCACCCCTATAACAACATTGTAGCCCCAGAGGTCCGCAGACCACAGGTTGAGAACCATAGTCCTGCAACCTCGTACCCTCCAGATGTTTTGAACTAGTGCTCCCATAATTCCAAGCTAGCGTGCTCAATCATGAAAAACTGTCATGATATGATGAATTGTACTCACTCCCATAAAATAACATGATGAATAATGCAGAAAATATTTTTTCCTTAGAAATTGATTTCTTGCCTCCAATTATTTTGAGGTCTATGTGCACAGATTAGCATCATCATCTAAGATGCAAATAAAACTGTTTGATTCAAGGGTAATTTATTGCATATCCGAATATATTCTCATCACTTTCTTTATTTCTCAGAACTGAACATTTAGATCCACTGAGATTGTTTACAATTAAAGCTTGCTACTGCAGCTTTATCTTGTTTGAACAAAATCTTGATACATCTCTTTATCAATACCAGTTATTTCTGTGATTTCGGCTCTAAGAATGTATCAGCTGCAATACCTTCTAAGCTTATCTAAAATGGTTAACTTAAGATATTCATGTTTTTTTCTGTATACTGGATAGACCCTTCCACTCTGACCCTTCCACTCTCAACATTGTGGAAGGGTCAGTTGCTTTTCAGTTCCATTAATTCTTTGCAACTGATAAATGCAGCAACACTTTACCTGTTCATCACCATCTTAACCACCTGCTCTTTGCAAGACTTCACATTAAACCAACAGATGATTGTGCAGTCACTATTTGACCAGCTCTAGTAAAAAGGTATTATTAGCTCTTTTATTAAGCTACATGGAATGTTTTGCATTTCTCAATCACATTTTAGCCTAGCACATAATCACTGTGATTATCCTATGGTGCACATTGATCTAATAAAGCTATATTCATGAATAATGGATGGGGACCATTATAAAATCCCATTATAGGAAAGAAAAGAAAGACAATGGAAAACCATTTCTGAATTGTTGCCAAGAAAATGACATGGTTTTATCTAAGGAGTTGAGCTCAAATTAAGAGTTTTTATCTTTATATCATGTAAACACAGCCATTACTAATCTAAGACAAGAAATTAAGTTAAGTCTCTACACTGATCACATCTTTGATTCCCTGAATGAACTGCAGGTCTCATACATTATTTTTACTTATTCAACCTGTAATTAAATCCATGTAATTTTCTTAGCTAGGTTTATACCCTATCTTTCCACCAGAATACAAAGTAGCATACATTCCTATTTTTCTTAAAGCAACCTCCATGAAAGGCAGCATATTTGACATATATTAATTGAGAGATAATAACTTGCTTGTAAGTCACAAAGTGAATTTCTGTGCCCAAGAGTGTTCCTGAATCTAGGATCCCTGGTTCTACTCCATCTCAACTATACATGGTAGTTGCTTTTGCACTACTGATTACCACACTGCATCTCACAAGTATTGAGTTGACAAAACCAATTTAGTGGTTGTAGTAATAATATATTAATCTTGTATGGCACTCAACTTTCAATTATTCTGTAATGTACTGGTATAAACCCTAAAGTTTAGCAAGATCCAGTATTCTTTTTATTCATGAGAAAAATATTTTAATATGAAGACTTTTATATCTTACAAAGTGGCTGTGGTTTCATTATTTTCCATGTATACCTTAATATTGTTCATTTCAGTGTATCTCCACTATGTATTGCTTTGAGCTCCTTGTTCTGAAAAAAGGAGCACATATGCACTGTTATTAAATGAATGTCATGAATCCAGCAGTTAAGTCTGTGCATCAAACTATGAATTCAAAAAGCATATAGAAACAGCCAAAACTACTATTCTGTGGAATAGATCTTTTTTTAGTAAGGTGTCTTCTACAGCACATTTTGAATACTTTACTGAGTTTAAACTTTATTGAATTGCTCCCAAGTACATTTATTTATTTATTTATTCAACTTATATGCCGCCCCCTCTCCCAAAGGACTCGGAGTGGCTCACAGCTAAAATACAATACCAACAATAAATTAACCTAAAAATGTATTAAACAAATTGAAGCCGAATTAACATTAAAAACCCCAGAATTAAAATAAACAAACCCCAAAGAGTCAGCACAGCCCAGATTGTAAAAATAGCCAGGTTTTTAACTCGTGGCGGAAGGTGCGGAGATTGGGAGCCAGCTGGAGCCCCAGAGGAAGATTCCATAAAGTGGGGCTGCCACTGAGTAGGCCCTCACCTGGGTCCCCGCCAAGCGACATTGAGTCGCAGACGGCACCCTGAGGAGACCCAGTCTGTGCGCCCGTACAGGGCGGTTGGTATTTGATGCTGGGAGGAGCCATTCTTGTAAATAACCTGGACCCATGCCATGTAGGACTTTGAATGTGGTTCTGAAGGGGATTCTATTATTTATAGCATGCTTATATTACTTAATATGTTATGCACCCCAATATATAGTTCAGAAGAACCTATAAAAGCAAAGTCCATTTTAAAAGATCAGAGTAGAAATACAGAACATCATTAATGTCAGCAGTGTAATATAACAATTTAATGCAAAACAAAAAGGCAGATCTGTTTTTATTTAAATGCAAAGTAGCACTGTACATTTTCAGCATTTTATTTTAGGAGCCCATCAAAGGAAAAGTCAATTTAAAGCTACACACATCAAGGAAAAAGGTTTGCACTAAACACCTTCAAGGTGTTTCAAAACTGGGAAAGCAAAATGTAAACACAATAGAGGAAGTGAATATGTGAAGAGAGAATGGCATATGTGCATCTTTTTTAAAAATTCCCCATGAGTCATCTATTTCCTATTACAATAGAAGCTTTGAAATTCATCCTGCACATACAAGTTTTCATTAACCCATATCTTCTGACCTGCTGCTCCACAGAGCAGAGATTTCATCCTCCCGGCTGGACCTTCTATACCAAAAGGCTAACTTTCAAAAACTAGGGAAGGAAGATGCTTCTTTTTATGCTGGCTATTTTGAACACCCATCCCCAATACACACATCTCCTCCGTTTGCTAAATGCCTTGCCTCCCGCTCCCGAGCCGCCGCATTTGAACGGCGTTGCAAAACCAATTCCTACCGGCTGGCCACAGGAAAGAAGCCGGCGTTCAAGTCCCAAAGGTAATCGGGCAGCCGGGCACCACACTCACATTTTAAACCTTCGCTTGGGAAGGATAATACCTTTGTACGCCTAGAATATTGGGATTTCACCAATCCTGGGATCAAAAGCGGGTTATCTCAAATGGGACGCCTTCCCCCCACACCTTGAAGTAGGACGTGGGTGACAAGAAGGAGCCAGTTTCGACCTCAGTTAAACGGGGGAGTGGTGAAAATGGTGCCCCAAACCGCTGCCAGTTTCAGCATTTTAAAATGAACGAAAGGCAGTTGCTCTATTACGGCTCTGGCTGGCGCCCATTGAAGGAATCAATGGCACCGGACACAATGCGGCTCTTTCGGACTTGCCACCTCACCGAACGCACCCAGAGAGAGAAAAACAAAAATAAAGCTTCCTCATTACCTTCCAATCAGCTCCAAACCAACAGCCACCTCAACTCTTTTGTTCCTCACAGGGCAAAATGGCGGTGGGGAGCGGGACGGCCCTTCCCCCCCGCGGATAGAGGGGTAGGCCCCGCCCCGCCCCGTCGCCATTGGTTCAGGGAGAGTCAGCCTCTGCTGATTGGAGGCGAAGGAAGCAGACTCTGTTACTAGGGGAGCGGAGGCGGGCGGCCAGACATCGTGCGCCGCGTGATGATGGGGAAGGGGAGGGTTAGAAGAGGGAAGATGAGGACTTGGGGAGACCGGCGGAGTGAGGGCGGGAGGGGCCGCGCAAGAGTGGCGGGCTTGCTGGCAGCAACTGCGAGCGGAGGGGAGAGCGGGAGGATAAATGGTAGCTCCTTGGAAGCCACTGAGGGGGTGGCTGGGTTAGCTTTGAGTCCTTCAGCTGTTGCTGATGCTATGTCATCCCCGGCCTTAAGCAATGTCTCGTCTTTGTTTTCATGCCTGGGTTCAAACAAATCTGACGTCTGTTTCCTGTCCTTTCTGGAATAAAAGTACTAGAAGCAATAAAGTGCAATTTTCTATATACGTTAGAGCCCAGAATTCATGTCATTGAAGTGGTTAGCAGGAAGAAATTTCTAGGCCAAATTTACACTGTGGGGCATCCCAATACAAGTGCCAGATGCTTGATCTCTATTTGCCTGCACATTGTTCCTTGACTGGGAGCTCAGAAAGCCTGTGCATTGCAGCACTGGAGCAGGGTACCTGGCTGGTTGTTAAATTTCCATTCCTCTCAAACATCACCAATCACAGGTAAAGGTATCCCCAACTGGAATGAAAACCAATTGTAGAAGTTTGCCTTTATCATGCAATCTACTCCATGGCCTTAGCTAAGTCACACTGTCAGTTGCAATGGAGCAAACCTAACCACTGCTTGACAATAGTGCTGAACATTGCCCTTTTGTACAGAATTTCCTCTGCAGAAACACAATTTCCAACATGGTTTCCTGATGGGACTGTATCTGCAGGTTGTAATGGTCATTCTTGCTAAACAGCTATACAATCCTGTTAGCTCCTAAAGTCCCCGGTGCTCTAAATTCCAAACCCAACAAGGCTTCCCCACTGCTGTGTGCTGCCAACCCAGAGAAAGTATGATTTCATGAGTCTAAGATGAGGTCATGGTACAGCTTCAAGACAGACCCTTATCTCCCTCTTCAGTCCATAGGTTTCTTACCTAGAGAGAGTGCTATCATTGCATCAGCCTGCAGATGCATACACAGTGAGAAATTCAAGGGGGACTTCAATTGATTCTTTTGCAAACACCTTGGCAACCACCCCTTGCCCATTAGTTCCCAAGGTTCCCAACCAGAAAAAAGTTGTAGGTGATTGTGACCAGCAAGGTTGGAAGGACTACCATAACTATGGGTAGTGACACATGTGCCCAGCACTGATCCTCATGGCATGAGATCCTCCTGCTGCTGCATGCCACAGGCTGCTCCTGTCTTCCTGCACCTCTTGCTCCAATTTAAATTCCCCAGAGATGGTCTCTGTGTGAGGAGATTATGTATGTGTTATGCTACACAGCAAAACTATTCACTGGCATGTGCCCAAGTTGCCCCTCGGCCCTCATGATAATGAGTTTGCCTCCTCCAAAGGGTCAAGATGGCAAAGCAAAAGCCTCAGGTGCAGGCAGGTCTATATGGCAGGAGGAAATAGATGGCAGTTCTCTTCATGACTATGCATCCTCACCACTTCCTTTCCCTTTGCAAGGCACCTGGAAGGTGTAGCGTCACAGGAAGGAAGAGCAGGCTGTTCAGCAGACAGCAAGTTTGTGTGTGGGGGTGGGGGAGTCCTTGTTCACCTATCTATTGGTCCTCAGTCATGTCTGGTTTGATATCATACAACCATTTCTTGCCTGGGTTGGACCACTATGCAAAAATGCAGGGTTGGCTTCTCTACCAGCACAGAGTGATCCTTCTTAAGAGGCAACAGAAGCCCAGCTATGGACAGCCAGGATACAGTCATCGGCAAAGGCAAACAGCCAGCTATAATCCATAACTCCATGTTATTGAACCTCCATTTTATTTATTTAGTGCTCATGTGTGATACATTAGGAGAACGTGCATGTTGTGTCATCAAATGTACAAATTGATCTTTGCTGCTTTTAAATAAATGTTAGGGGACTAATACGAACATTATGCAGGAACTGAAACCATTCCAAGTGTTGTGGTCCATGTTTGTGAAATTGCTGAGGAACTAGAAGCAGCAGAAATTACAGAAGCAGTCAAGAATCTGAAAACAAAGTGTTCCCACTAGACTCATTATACTCCAGCACACTGAAGCTAAACTACATAAAGCTTTCAGTTCCAAGCAGACAAGGGCTGAAGAGACACTGAAAAAAGTGACATATGTCATAGGTGGAAGCAGAAATTCTTACAGAGATCCTTTTTAGAAAGTGAAGTTTTCCATGCATTTGGGTCTTCCTGAAGGACTTATAAAAGGACTTCTTGAACTGTTTTGTAAAATAATCAAATTGAAGCACCGGCATGTAGCCCTATATATAATGCTTAGGTATTCAGATATTTTAGATTTCAGTGCAAAGCATGGAGTCTTTCCTGTTTATATTTATGTCCTGTGATAAATTCTTCTAATTCATGAGTTAGCATTGTTGCATTTCTAAAATGTAGTCGCATCTTATTGGAATCAATGAGTCATACAAGAAGGCTGCTAGGAACCGCAGCTGACAAATGGCATTTGGAAATACAGAGAATGTTTAAAACATGAATTATGAAAGAGTTGATCATTTTTCAGTTTAGATTTTAGAAGCAAGATAGCCTTCTTGCAAGCCGCGTTTTGAGCTGTAAGGGACAGAGGGACCCAAAGCTGCATTCCTGAGGTAATCATCACCCCACCTTACACAGATGTAATTAGCAAAGTGTCTCCTGCCTGTCATGCTTGAGTACGCAGGCAAGAGAACAGTATAGTGTACAGAGAATGTTTCAGTCCTGTCCATCATGTGACACTGCCACCCTGACAGATCACAGCAAGGGTATGATGGAGGAGAACCCTGGCTTGAGGGGAAGAAACAACATGATGCTGCTCCCTTCCATGACTGTCTAGTCTTGCAGGGAGTGTATAGGGAGAATGCCATAGTTTGCATATCTTCAGGCTGAGCACTCCACCTCCTTGGCACCCTGTTTACTAGCGAATAGAATCCAGACTTTAAGCAGAGTAGTAGCAATAGCAATAGCACATAGAGTTAGATATATATCACTTCACAGTGCTTTACAGTCCTCTCTAAGTGGTTTACAGAGCAGGCAGGTGGCCATGGGAGGCTTCTTTGCATCTCTTGGCTTGCCTGTGGCCCATGTGGCACATCCAGATTGCCTGCCTGCTCTCCCACATCTCTGCCTCCGTCTGCCGCTGGTGCTGTCTCATGAAGATCAGCCTCCTGCGGTGAGCCACCCACTCTGGCCCACCAACTCTCCACTTTCCCACGGCTCGTGTGGCATGTCTGGGTCACATGCCTCCTCCCCCCCACGCCTCTGCCTCCATCTGCTGCTTGGACAGGTAATCAACTCACCTGTGCTATGCATGTTCTGCAGCTGCTGCCGGACACCATCGGCCCCCACACGCTTGCTGCCTCTTGTGCGTGCACTGGGGGGCAGGGCCCCCAGCCAGGAGGATCACCCTGATAATCATATTTTCCCAAAAATAAGCCCTAATCCTTATTTTGGAGCCCCCCCAAATATAAGACCGGGTCTTATTTTGGGGAAAATATGATAGCTACAAACCTCCCTATGATTTGTTTTCAGGTACAAAGATTGCCACTGCATATATACCACACATGTTCACAAAGCACTTTAAGTATCACTGGCCCCACAGTTTATTGTGATTCAGCCTGATGCAGCTAGTTTGAAGACCTAGTCATTGAAACAACAGGATGGTTAGATAAATGACATTAACTGGATGAGGGGAAAGTCACCTTTTACCAGAGCACATAACAGCTGTGGTTATATGAGTTGATAATATTGATAAAATGATGGAAATGATGAAGATATGTGCCTATATGGTTGTTCCTTATTACTGGGAGGGGTGTTAGTAAGTTGAGCATGCCTCAGGATGGAAAGTTCCTACCTGTTACTAACTGAAAAGCTTGGTAAATTACTTCAATCTTTTTCTTTTGTGGGAGGGAACTAGCATTTTTAATTTTCCAGTAAGTAAAAAAAAGAGAAATTGGTGATTAGCTTCCAAATGAATACTGGAGAATTCTAGTGAAAACTTCATGACTACAAAATAAAAGCCTTATCTGAAAGCCTCCTGAACAGAAAAAGATGCAGGAATATCTTTTGCTCAGTCACATGCCCTCCAGTTTTTTTGTCTGTAGCCTATTTCCAGTTCCTGCAGGACTACCGAATCTTGTCTGTGGTGTGCTTAAATTTAGTATTCCCATGAACAGAATTTTATTCACACTGGAGAAAAGGAACAGGAAGCTATTTTTTACTGATTACTCCTAATTTTGCCCCCTAGAACCTTGTGAGAAACAACAAAAATTGCTTCCAGATGGAACCTCTGCTAAATCACAGTATTTTCTGCTGACAGACAATATCCTTGTATCTGTGGCTGAGTTCATGAGCATCTGAAGAGGACAGCAACAGGAGTGGAGGAGAATGTGCATCATGATGTTGTGATGATATCATCACAACATTTAATGTGTCATCATTAAATCATTCACTGAATTTGTTCATGACGTGCTTCATCACTTGATGTTATCCTGGCTTTTATGGACACTGCTACAAACCACAGTTTGCAGGCCACAATAGTTGTAGCCATAAAGCATTCTAAGTTGCAGGCCACAATAGTTGCAGCCATAAAGCATTCTAAGCCAGAAACA
The DNA here is from genome assembly GCA_009733165.1 of Naja naja. Classification (NCBI taxonomy): domain Eukaryota; kingdom Metazoa; phylum Chordata; class Lepidosauria; order Squamata; family Elapidae; genus Naja; species Naja naja. The sequence goes on from CM019149.1 coordinate 68,032,732, forward strand.
ACAGTATTACCTCAGTGTACATTCAGCCAATATCTTCCCTAAACCCTGATTTTTTAAATTATTTGTAACCCTTTTAAAAAAAATCTTGTCAAATTCTGCTGTGACTCAGTGGCTGAAAGAAGGATTTTAAAAACAGAACTCACTAGTGGCTATATTAATATAGAGTGATTATATACTAGTAACTATCCCTGCCATTTAATTCAGTGCAGCGTTAATTAATTTTTCATTACCCACCAATCCTTTCTACTTCTAAGGTCCTTATTGGTTTAAGGAAGATGCTCATTTTGATGCAGGCAGACGTGGATGAATCTAAAGGTCATCATTTCCTCTTTAGTTTTACATTTCTCGTGTTAACAATAGCAGGTGATAATATATCATTGGGCTTAGCAAGAGTTATTATTTGGGGATAGTCAGAGAAATCCATAGGAGAGGGGGGTGTCAAAAAAAATACAGGAAAGATGATGGCTGCAACCATGCCATCAAACATTTAAAAATGTGTTTGTGAGGAATGTCTTTTATCCTGTAGCTACCATTTGACTTTTTCACTTCTTGGGGATGCTTGTGGGGCCAGTCGTGTAATATGCTTCCCAACCATTGCCAATTTGCTGGGGGCAATTGTTGGGGGCAATTAGCTGACCTTGTAAAAATGCCGCTTAGTAATAAGCAGGCATATACAATGGAATGAAGGCTATTGCTGAGCACACTGGGTTGTATCCCAAAAAAACTGTAAGCCGCCCTGAGTCTCCGGAGAAGGGCGGCATATAAATGTAATTTTAAAAAAATTGTATTTTCCCTGCAGTTTTTCTGTCTTTTCTTAAAGTCCCTTCCTCCTATAGCCCTGAAAGACTGGAAGATAAATTCAGCCTCCACACATTTCAATTCCTTCATTACATCATTATGTCTTTTTTTAAAGGGCAGTTGGGGAAGCTAGCTTTACCTTTCGTTTATGTTGGTCCTCTATTGTTAGCCCTGCATTGTGGGGGACTTCAGTGCGCAGCTTTTAATATACAGTCTTCATGTCTCCTTGGTGTAATTGTGCAGAAGAGTATGTCCAAATGATGTCATTTTTTCCAATTTTCTCCTTCTCCTGTTTTCCGTCTACTTATTTATTTATTTTTGTCTTTCCTTCGAAAACCGCTTGTGAAGGAATAGCAAGGTTGAAACTCTGTCAAATGTTGATAGGGGAAAAAAAATGAAAACCTAACTGCTACCCCTTTTCAGAGGCGGTTCTGACTTGAAAAACCCTTGAAACTCAGCCTGGAGTCCAGGCACTTTCTCTCCCCATCCAACATGTGCTCAAGTCCAAAGGGGTTGGTAGGTGAATTGCATGCGGAATATCAGCAATAAACCAAAGTAGGTCTAATCTCTCTATTTAGGACTGCCCTTGCATACCATCCGGAGGCTTCAGCTGGTGCAGAATGTGGCTGCGTGGGTTGTGATGGGAGCTTCCCAGTACTCCCATGTTACACCCCTCCTGCGTGAGCTGCATTGGCTACCGGTTGCCCTCCGGATGAGATTCAAGGTCCTAGTATTAACATTCAAAGTCCTACGAGACATGGGTCCGGGTTATTTACGGGAGCGTCTACTGCCAGCATCGAATACCAACCGCCCTGTACGAACGCACAGGCAGGGACTTCTTGCGGTGCCGTCTGTGACTCAGTGTCAGTTGGCGGTATCCCGGGGAAGGACCTACTCTGTAGCGGCTCCCACTCTCTGGAACCAACTACCTCTGGGGCTCCGCCTGGCCCCTGACCTCTGCACCTTCCGTCGCGACCTAAAAACCTGGTTGTTTGGACAGGCTGGGCTGTGCTGACTCCTTGGGGAATGGGTGTTTTATTGATTACGGGTTTTTTTAGTTTTAATTTGGCTTGTGGCAATTTAATTCCATTTTAGCTAATTTAATTTATTGTGTTGTTTTTATCTGTGAGCCACCCCGAGTCCTTTTGGAGAGGGGCATACAATCAAATAAATAAATAAATAAATAAATAAATAAATAAATAAATAAATAAATAATCTAGAAGTGGTCAAAGCAACCACCTTTATTTATTCCAGACTGCGTTGTTTATATAATTAATTCTCTTTTTCTTAACTTTTGGTTGTTGGTGCTTGCATGATCTCCAGAATAAAATGAATATATTGCCTTTGGTTGGGCTTGTTTCTTTGAAAGTTCTATCATTCAAGTCTTCCTGTGCACTTCTTTTCTCACCCATCACTGTTCTCTATAACCACTGTCACTTTGGGCAACGGGTGTTGTTTACGAAGGTGTTAAATATGCTATCCTTCCTGAAACCATCTGACTACGTGCCAAGTCAATGGAACGGTCATGAACAGCAGCTGCAAATATGACAGATCCACTTGCCAAGTGGCAAGAATTTTGACAATCAATGCAATTATCCTATTCCACCCTTTTAATCATGTTCATGGAATTACTAGCTTTGTGAGCTAATATTAAACATCTCCAAAGTCAGCAGGCTAAAATGGGCTGAAGCAGAGAAATTTCCCTTCTCCCTTGTGGCAGGTTTAAAAATTCTACCTGATCAGCAACAATATTCAGATACCTTGAAGTATTTGCAAAGAGCTGCTGTATGAGTCAAGCATGAGATGGCACTGCATAGCATGTTTCCAAATTTTAGAATAGAATACAGCTGGAAGGGACCTTGGAGGTCTTTTAGTCCAGCCCTCTGCTTTGGCAGGAGACCCTACACCATTTCAGACAAGTGGCTGTCCATTCTTTTTTTAAAAAACCTCCAGGGATGAAGAGCCCATGACTGTTCCACTGGTTAATTGTTCCACTGGTTAATTGTTCTCACTGTTAGGAAATTTCTCCTTAATTCCAGGTTGCTTCTCTCCTTAATCAGTTTCCAACCATTGTTTCTTATCCTGCCCTCTGGTGCTTTGGAGAATAATTTGACCCCCTTTTCTTTGTGGCAGCCGCTCAAATATTGGAATATTACTATCCTGTCACCCCTAGTTCTTCTTTTCTCTAGACTAGCCAAACCCAAATGCTACAACTGTTCTTCATATGTTTTAGTATCCAGGCCTTTGATCATCTTAGTTGCTCTTCTCTGAACTTTTTCCAAAGTCTCAACATCTTTTTTGTAGTGTGGTGACCAAAATTTATTTATTTATTTATTTATTGGATTTCTAAGCCGCCCCATCTCCCCAAGGACTCGGGGCGGCGTACAGTAAAACAATATAAATATACAATCAAAAGAAGATCAAATCTCATAGAAACCCAAAATATAATTAAAACATTAAAACAATTCTAAAAATTCCCCATATAGCCCATCCTTAGTCCAGGTCAGTAAGTTGGAATAACCATGTTTTTAGGCCCCAGCAGAAGGAGCGGAGATCAGGGGCCACCCAGAGCTCAAGGGGCAGTTGGTTCCAAAGGGTGGGTGCTCCCACAGAGAAGGCCCTACCCCTGGGGGTCGCCAGCCAACATTGTCTGGCTGACGGAGACCCCATGTCTGTGAGAGCGTACAGTGCGTTGGGAAATAGTCGCTGGCAGCAGGGTCTCCCATAAGTATCCCGGTCCTAAGCCATGAAGGGCTTTATAGGTCAAAACCAGCACCTTGAGTCTCACTCGGAGGGCAACTGGTAACCAGTACAGCACATGCAGGAGGGGTGTAACATGGGAGTGTCGGGACACTCCCATCACAACCCACGCCGCTGCATTCTGGACCAGTTGAAGCCTCCGGGTGGTCCTCAAGGGCAGCCCCATGTAGAGACCATTGCAGTAGTCCAAACGGGAAGTGACAAGCGCATGACGTGGGCGTCTCAGTCCAGGTAGGAACTGGCACTAGGCAAACCTGGGCAAATGCTCCTCTGGCCACGGCTCTCACCTGTTCATCTAAACTGAGCCATGCATCCAGGAGGATGCCCAAGTTGCACACCCTATCTACAGGGGGTAACACCTCTCCCCCTATAGTTAATGGTGGAATTTCCTGGGCAACTCCAGATGCCGGTACATATAGCCACTCGGTCTTGGCTGGGTTGAGCCTGAGTCTGTTCCTCCCCATCCAGATCTGCACTGCCTCCAGGCACTGGATCATCACATTGAGGGTGTCACTGGGTTGGTTAGGGATGGAGATAAAAAGCTGGGTATCATCAGCATACTGATATCTCACCCCAAAACCACGGATGATCTCACCCAGTGGCTTCATATAGATGTTGAACAGAGAACTACAGGCACCCACACCATCTGCATACGGCCCGAGAGGTAGGAGGAGAACCATCGTAAAATGGTGCCCCCACTCCCAGCCCCTTGAGGCATCGCAGTAGGATACCATGGTCGATGGTATCAAAGGCCGCTGAGAGGTCTAATAGGACCAGGACAGAGGAATGCCCCTTGTCCTGTGCCTTCCAGAGATCATCTACTAGCACAACCAACACCATCTCTGTGCTGTATCCGGGCCTGAAGCCTGATTGGTGTGGGTCTAGATAGTGGTTTCTTCCAGGAACATCAGGAGCTGTTTCGATACCACACTCTCAACAACCTTTGCAATAAAGCGAAGGTTGGAGACGGGGTGAAAGTTGTTTAATTAGCTGGGTCCAGGGTAGGCTTTTTGAGGAGGGGCTTCACCAGCCCCCCCCCCCGCCGAGGTCCATTTCTGACCTGGACTGAGAAAATCCTGTTGGGGCTCCCTCAAGTTCCAACCCTGCCTGATAACCCTTCTTTCCCCTTAAACCCCTTAAAAGCTTATTTAAAGATGTAATAAAGGGGTCTTGGTCCCTCTCTTATTACCTAATCCCTGCCCCTTTCCCTTTCCCACGCGATGCCACCTCTCGGGATCTCAAGGTCCGTCATCAAGGTAGGCCGTCAATAACCCAGCAGGCCACATCCAGGACAGAGGGGAGTCCCTCAGGGCCTGCAGCTTGGTAGCTAGATAAGTCCGCAGTGTTCTGTTTGTAAAGATCGGGAGGAAAGATGATTTGTGGAAAGTGTCCAGATCGAATAGTCGGTCCAGGTCAAGTTGTTGGAACAGTCCGGGCCTGGGATTCTCTCACAATCACCAAGGAGCTTGTTGATAAAGGCCCATGGACTGACCACCATGCTCTCACCAGTGGTGGTATTCCACAACTTGCCTACTTGGGGATTCTGGCAATAGCCAGCAGGGATCACATTCCCAGCCTCTACTGTTCTCCCACAACAGATTGGCGAGTGTGGTTCCACAGTGTTCACTGCCACCCTCTCACGATGGCAGGGACATCCATCCTCATAGGTATCCTTGAACCGAGAGAGTGGGAGGGCGGGAAAGACCTTCTGTCCAGATTTCAAGATGGCCCAAGTCTTTAGATGGTAAAGGAGTCCAGTGGGGGAGGGATCAGCAGTCCAGTAGTTTACGTCCTGGTTGATATCAATATGGGTAACTAGGCAACCAGGCAACCCATGTGGCAACCCATGTTGTTTAGGGAATGTCCCATCCTCCACCATACTCCGGGAGATGATGTTCACTTTGGGCGAAGCAACATCCCTCCAGGTTCTGATTCAAGACTCCTCCAGGCCTGCACCCACAGCACCCAGGACAAGCCTGGGTGCTATTTCAGTGCAGGCCCTAGACATCCTGACTTCATCGGCCCCTGTTAACCAAGAAGTGGGAGTATGCCAGCACATCAGTTCTAACTTAAGCTGGTGAGCCCATCCCTCCCTTGGAATGGCGATCTCCATTTCTTGAGTCCAGTGTAGGTCTCATGTTCAGGTCGAGATTCCAGCACCTATGAAGTTTCCATGCCTGTAGCGTCAGACCGTCACACCGGCGGCCCCAAATTGGGGTTAGGTCCCATCTGCCAGTGCAGTTCATGATGCTGCAGATAATGTCCCCAGTATCGACAAAAACAAGTCCAATAAGAATATAAACGGCCAAGGCAATACAAACAGTGATGGTAATAATGGGCCTTAATTGTCCAGTAACAACGCTTACAACTTCCAAAATGTCTATAGCAGTAGTATTTAAAGTGGTAATGTCCATAGGGGTAACGATAACAGCCCCCATACTGCTCTCATCTCCCAATGTTCTAGCCACTCCAACCGACATAAGAAGCTCTCATCGGCTCCCAACTGTCATCAGAAGCTCTCAGCTGCTGTCGCCATTTTCACTGATGCTGTTATCGCTGCCCTTGTTTTCGCTGCCAATATTTGTAGGTAGATCTTTTCCAGTAAGTTGGGGGTTGGAGCAAATATTGTTTTCCGTACCCCCAGACAATATAAGTCGATCTCAGGGGTAAGGGCTGGAAATCGAGGCCCTACCCTCTCCACAGGACAAATTCCTATTCCTCCCATTACAGAGCTCTAGCTATTGCTAGTGGCCATGTCGGGAGCATGCGCAGAAAAAAGAAAAAAATTGATTGCACTATTCCAGGTATGGTCTTACTAGGGCTTTATAAAGTGGTACTAATACTTCATGTGACTTTGATTCTATTTTAACACAAGATGGCCAGGGGGAAACAATTAAAAATAATAATAATCAAGAAGGCAGTCATGGATGCAAGTTGAGGCTGTGCCATTTTCCCCGTGTGGTGCAAATAAAAGACTGCAAAGTGGGGCAGGGCTTCAGTTATATGGCCATGGCCATCATCTTGACCTGCCCCCATAGAAGCCAATCTGGGGAAACTACAAATGTTTTTTTTCCCAGGAAAATTAAAAATAAAATGACTTGGATGACTGACTTTTCAACAACAAATAAGATATCAAGCAAAAGAATACCTTGTCACCCCCTAAATAAAAGAAAAAAGGGGATAGGGATGTGTAACAAAGGCTGGGCCATTCCCTTTAGAAATCTAACAAAAGGACTAAGATTGTTTCAGATGTCAAGTAGGAGATGGAAGATGGGCTGCTTAACAGTCCCCAGAGTCAGAGTGTTTGTGTAGCTTATTAATCAACAAAAGACCTTTTAACTTCATAAGATCTGAAAACTGGAACCTCACTACTCAGACATTAATCCAAGCCATCCCATAATGTTTTGTTATTTTCCAAATAATGTATTCTTTAGAGTTCAATCTGAAGACTTTCAACTTGCAGATATATTATGATTGCTGATGAAAATCCATCATTTGTAGTAGAGATGAGGAGATGATGCAATGATTTGGTAGATTCCCAGAAAATATATAGAATACAGGGGTTAAAGGTGTGGTAGCTTAGCTACCACAGAACATTGTTAATTCTATAATCACATCTTTAAAAATGGAGACTTTCCAGGCTGTCTGGTATAAGCAGAGCATTCTGGTACATGAAAAATCAAATTGCTTGGCTAATTTAAGCTTTGAAAGGTGGTGGATGGATTGGTCAAGGCCACATTGTAGTATACTTTGAATGATTATGCTATAATATGAGGCAGATTAGGATTTAAATGAGGTGCAATCAGGGAGGCAATAGGGCAAAATGAAAGGATACATTATCAGTGTAGCCTTTATCTAATGTAACTTTTATTCTGTAAATCAAAGAACCTGAGACAAATTTTTGTAGTATCTCCCCATCCTTCTCAAGTGCTTCTGTTTCATGGGGCCATCCACATCAAGATACTAACAATGATGAAGGCACTGAAATAGACCATATCACAGCTACTGTTTAGTTTTTCTTTTTCCTTTCTTTTCTATTCACCTTCTACATCCCAGGCTTTTTAGAGGTCACTTACAGATTTCAGGTTTTTTTTAACTTTTGGAAGAAGAGATTGCTGTTTTTGTTTTTATTTGGAAACATTTTGTACTATGGCATGCCTCAGGATTCACCTTGTTGGCATTCAACCACATGACTGTGCTATGGTCCAGAAGCTACTTGAGAAAATAGCTCTGAGATTGAAGCATGCATGCATTCCTGGCTTCCTGACAGATGAAATATTTTGCTCTTCCCATTTGCCAGTTCAAAAAAAAATTAGCCTAACTCTACAAAATATTTAAATGAATATGTCGGTAGATCTGATTATTTCCAGCAAGAACCTCTAATATTCACAGCCTCCAGCTCTCAGCTGTCATGGACCAATATGTTATAATTTCAAGACTATTTTAAGATCTTCCTATTCTACTAGACTATTTTTGTAGAAAAGAGATGAACACAGGGAGATGAAGCTGATTATTGATCCTCGTTGACTGTATGACCTTGGTTTGCTTTGTGCACATTTCCTTTTTCTGCCTTATTTTGTATTAAAAATAATAATTTGGTACTTATTTATTGTGTGGTATTCAGTTAGTTTCCTTTTCTCCATGTCTTTTATTGCAACTATTAGTGCATGTGCTGAAAACATTATGTCTTTTAAAACAAATAAATTTTTAGAGCTTTGTTGGTCTATGAGGAAAAAATCCAAAATCTGTTGTTAGGTGATACTTTTATTAGCAAAAACCAAAATAACACAAAACATGTGCAAACTGTCATATCCACTAGCAGGGGCACCTATGAGAGGGGAGAAGTTACCAAAACTAAAGACAGGATGGAGATTATCCCTCCCCCCCAAAAAATGATCTAGGAAGAAGTTAGAAATTTTTAAAAATTCTTTTTTGAATGTTTAAACATATAATCTATCATTTGAAGAAGGAGTAGCAGATGTCTGGTAATCAAACAAAGCATTTGAGAATGGTCTATTAGAAATCTCAGAATGAGAGAAATGCAGCCATTTTCAATCACTATATTAAGTGCTGAAATTGTCATTGAAAACAAATAACATAATAACATTGTTGAACACAGTATCCCTTGTAATAGTAATCGTGTAATAGAAATACTCTTAGATTCCTGATCTAGGAATGGGTATAAGTGGCACACAACACAAAGCTGTGCCAAGCCCCTCCTCCTAGCCACAACTGCCACCTGCTCTTCAGCAGGAGTTGTGAATCCAGGAAGCCCACCAGATTGTGCACCAAGTCTGTCTCAGACAATGCAACCCCATCCAGGACCAAAGATGGCATAGTCCTTGGCAGGCCCATAAACCCAAAGCCACACAGTTTTGCCAGGGTTCAGCTGAAGCCTGTTGTTCCTCATACAGACTATCATAGCAACCGGGCATTAGGATAAGATGTTCCCAGCACTGCTTAATTCCTTGGGGGAAAGATGCATAATTAAGTATGATTAGCATACTTATCATACTTCATCCCATGGTGACTGATAAACTCACCCAGCAGCCTCTTGTAGATGTGAAATAGGAGAAGAGAGGGCATCAAACCCTGTGCACCCCACATAGTAAGGGCTGAGGGCTCTATCTCTCTTCGCCAATCACCACCAATTAGTTATTGTTCCTGGAAAAATGATGAATCAGCACAGTGCCCATCCTCAATCCCTTGAGCTGATCCAGAAGAATGCTATGTTCAATGGTATTGAAAGCTGCTGAGAGGTCAAATAGGTATGGATAGATGCACAATCCCCAGCCCACCATTGCCAGAGGTCATTGAAAAGTGCAACCAATATCATTTCTCTCTCATCCATCTATAGGCTTAAATCCCAACTGAAAGGAATCCAGAGAATCTAATTGTTCCAAGGCCCTCTGAAGCTGCTGTGCAACCACCTGGTCTACCAATTGCTCCCAAGTTGGAAGGGTAGATGCTGGCCAAAAATTGTGGGGCCCAGCAAAGGCTTCTTGTGGAAGAGGTGAACCAATGGTCAGTAAATTCTCTTTGAAAATTATCAGATCTTATCCCATAGACATCTGCTATGACCATTTTTTGAAGAGTCTCTTTTCTGCTTCAAATTTTGCATAACAATATGTGCCATGAATATTCTGTTGCTATCTTTGAACGTGAAGATCTTACTCTACTGACCCAAAACTGAAATGAGGTGAGGGCACATTCATTCACTCACATTCTGCATAAGCTCTTAATCCCAGTTTATAATGCTGTCTTTACAAAACTATAAATTAAGTAATCATCCCAAAGTATTCATTTTGTTGTCTTCAGCAATTAGTGGAAGGTGAGCACTAAGTTACAGCCCTTTGAAGCCATTATTGGAAGATAGGTGATTATCTTACTCTCCCATATGGTTTATGATAATGATCACATTATTATAGTCATATTACATTTCTTCAGACGTTACTGTGTGTTTTTTCCCCTGCTCTTCTTAATTAACAAGGTGAGATTCAGTTCCAGCTAATGCAGGTCATTTGCTTTGATCTCCCATGCTTACTGATGATCAGTTTATCTACTACTATGCTGGAATGAAGAAGATGAGTCAGCCCTTGGTCCAGAGATCACCATGCTTTCCAGTTTGTCCATCATCCTCTTGTGCTTCCTTTTCCCAAACAGCTACCCTCTTTCTCCTAGTACAGTTGGGCTGATTTGTCAAAACTTAGCCATTCCAGGTTTGATCACACAGGGTAATTATAGAATGATACTGCATTAATAATCTTTCAGCATCCTAACTTTGAACCCTATATCTCCCTTGGGGCTTATCAATATATGAAGTATGTTACTTCTCCTGGAATGCTCAAACTGGTTTATGGTTATGGTTAGCAGAATGTAATGGTGTCAAAATGCTAATTATGTTGGTCTGTCTGTATGTACATGCCTGTCTATCTAAGGGGTATATTATATTCTCAATTATCTACTCTGGGGCCTTTCCTTAAGCTCCTTAAGCTCACAGAAAATTGCTCTGGCAAGACATTAGGTTGCTGCCTTAATTGCCTCTGCAATATTCTGACATATTTATTAATGGGATATTGATATGTGAAGCACCTACCAGTCACAACACAAATAGTGGCCGGATTCTGTCACCTCTAGGTTCCTATGCCCCTGCTTCTGTTGTACCCCATTGTGTTGTAATCTAAGATTAAATATCTTATGGTTTACAATTTATGATTTATCCCTTTGTTGTTTGTATGTATACTGAGAGTTCATGTACGTACACTGAAAGTATATGTTTGTATGTACACCGTTTATATCTTGTATGTACACTGAGAACTTATGCACTAAAGACAAATTGCTTGTGTGTCTAATCACACTTGGCCAATAAAGAATTATGTACTGTTCTGTTCAAAAATGGACATCAAATGCTATGAATAGGACTCAGTCACAAATAGCATTCTTATTTAGGATTTCTCTCTTTTTCCTTTTTTCTTCTTCTCTTTATAGAGGCAACAAATGTTGACTTGCTAGTAAGCAGTCTAGTCATGCTGCTACATTCTGAAGATCACTGCTGCATCCAGGTCTTTAGGAAGAAAATAGAATAGTATTAGACTACACTGACTGGGAACCAGAGGAGAGTCAGAAACAGCCTATAACTACCAGTGATCCCACATACTATCTGTCACCTGACTTCACTTCATAATGGGTGGCCAAGGATAACCAATCATATACACCTTGTGACTGACAGTAGGGGGAAACAATATTATAATATCACTGCAGCTAAGGATGACTTGAGACTGTCTTGCTTACGGGCTGTGAAGATGATGGCAGCAGCACCATGGGGGATTCAGCAGAAAAGAAGGGGGCTTGTGCTATGGTTAAATGCAAGTAGAGAAAGACCTAAGTATCTTTAGCAAGTATAATAATCAAACCAGATAAATTGCAACTTCTAGCACCCTTTTAGTCTTCTGCTGTTGGTTAGGGGTGATTAGACTTGCACTTCATAACACCTGGTGAATGATCCTTCCTCAGCCATACATTTGCAATGTGGGACAGATAATATTTATCGGCTTCTCAGAGTTTTTGTAAGGATGACTATAAAGTAAAGCACATTAAGTGCTTGAATCATTGAAAGGATTATAATAACAATGCTTTGTATTTGTAAATGCTTGACTACTTCCCTTTGTATAATTACATTGCTGATTTAAAGTACTCTTAAGGCATGTCTTCAAGGCATTTTTTATTCAGCAAGATTAATGCTTAATGAACTTCCTTTTAAGAGCTGCTTTGCTAATGGATATGTCACTTTTATGTTATTTTGTGTTATTTGTGTTATTTTATGCTTTTAAATTGTTTTTATGTGTGTTTTAGTAAGCCACTTTGGATATAAATAAATGTGTTAATGTCCTATTGTAGGAAGTTAGCACCCACACCTCTCCAAGAAAATTGAAATAGCCTAGGAAATATTAAAAAGGCAGAATATTTCCTCTAAAAAGACTAGAAACTCAGAAGCAGAAACTCAGCTCAGAAGTAGAAGCTCAACCCCACCTTTGTTAATCTCACCCCCACCTTTGTTAATAGGTGGGCCATTAAGGCCTGGGCCAGAATACTTTACATAAGAAAGATCTCCAAGTAAAGCTATAGCAATTGCCAAAAGCCCTTTTAAGGGCATAAATGTCAGAAAATAGATCTTTCTGGTGTTGCTATGCAGTTTACAACCCCTTCTGATGCAAGGCTATAAAAGGGACTCACCAACTGCCATTTACCTCAGTCCCAAGATAAAAGCTGGCAGATGGAAGCTGTACTGCATAGGCAGACAGTCCCAAGACTGATCAGAGGCTATCAGTCCCATCTCAAGAAGTCCCAAGGAAACTGTGCTGCATAGGCAGACAAACATCAAGGAAGAAGAAAAACAATCTCAAGCTGCAAGGAAAGGCAATTCCTAGGCAAGAGACTATTGTAAGACTTTTCTATTTCATCTCTCTGAGGAGAAAGGGATATTGGGACTCCAACTGCACAGGCAGTTGTCAAACTAAAAAGACTTAAGGACATTTAAAGGAAGAGAGGACACTAGTATTGTTCATTCTGAATATTTATTTGTTTAATCTGCTTGTTACAATAAATAACTTTTGATTTGAAATCATCTGGGCTCAACCTTCTTTAAATAACTTGATTATAGACAAAGGGTTTACGTTCCATCAAATTAATTAGCCACAGGATTAATTAATATTTTCTAACACTCCTCCTATTTTCCCCACAACACCAATCCAGTGAGGTGGATTTGGCTGAGAGAATGACTGGCCCAAGGTCAGGCCTTGGTGGTGCAGGCTGTTAATAGCCTAGCACTTAGCTCCAGCTGCCTGTAATTATTGCAGGCTCGAATCCCACCAGGCTCAAGGCTGACTCAGCCTTCCATCCTCTCGGGGTAGGTAAAGTGAGGACCCAAGATTGTTGGGGGCAATAAGCTGACTTTGTAAAAAATGCCGCTTAGTAATAAGCAGGCATATACAATGGAATTGTTAAGTTTGCATGAAGAGACAGACGGAGTGCTTCAAGCTCTTTGTTTATTAGTGACTACAGCTCAGAACGAACCCACTTTGGCTGGGCTGCGGCTGCTACTTATAGCCAGCAGCCGCAGTTGCCAGCCAATCAGAGTGCAGGGTTTTCCCGCTCTTTTTAAACCAATCATTTCTTACATTTTACAAGAACAGTTCAAACTAAACCAATGACTTTAAACCTGCATACATAACAGGAATGAAGGCTATTGCTGAGCGCATTGGGTTGTATCCCAAAAACTGTAAGCCGCCCTGAGTCTCTGGAGAAGGGTGGGATATAAATATGAATTAAAAAAAAGTCACCCTGCTGGCTCTCATGGCTAAGGCAAAATTTGAACACACTGTCTCTTGCTTTCTAGCCTGGTGCCTTAACCATTAGACCAAACTGGCTCTCATAATCTTAATGTTGTGTTAACTCAGCAAATTGTGGTTTATTCAACAAAACAAACATGAATTTTAACACAAAGTATAGTTGATTAAGTCTATGCACCTATCAAAAATGATTAAGTGCTTCCAACCTTGCCATAAACATGTCACATCTGCTTTTAGTTAAAGTAGTCTGGTTTTTCCCCAAGATTTCTATGGAAACCAGAAAAAAGATGCCACTGTGGCTCTGCACAAGACTTAAAGGTCTCTTTGGCAAAGCCCACAGACATGTTGCAAAACTATGGTTTTTTCAGGGCTTTATTTACTGGAATTAACTCCAGTTTGGGATTCCCTTAAACAGGAGAGAAGTACAGCTGCTGTTCCCAATGAGCTAGAGCAAGAGAAATCAACAGGTGTTGAATTTGTACTTTTTGAGCTTAAGGCTATAATTAATGGATGATCATTATCTAACTTTAAGTTCACTTTAATTTGGCCTAATCATATCTAGCAAAACTCTAATTAATATGTAATCTGCAATTTAAGAAGTATTTGTTTTGCAAATTACGAACTGGAAAAGATACACCACCTTGAAATGTATACTCTGTGTGATATCAATTACAGAAAAATGAGATGGCTCAGCAAACTGATAATAAGCAATGGACTTTTGGTTTATCTAAAATAGCGTTGTCAAACTCATGGCCCTCAGGCAGGATGCATCACATGGTAGTCACACCCATCCCTGGTTTAGCGAAGGGGGAAAAGTTGCGATATGTCATGTGTCATCGCAAGTTTGACACCTCTGATCTAAAACATCAGTTCTTCTAATTCAACTGGGGGGAGTGTTTTTTATGTACATGGTAGCAGCTCCTCTAAGAGAATACACTTCAAATTCCTGATCCCATGTGTGTGTATATTGGATAGCATAAGCATTGAGTGAATTCTAAGGAATTAATCAACTTCAGCTACCGGCATAAGTGTAAGAGAAGTGTTGCTGGTTTTAATTAATGTTTTTTGGGATTTCTATTTAATATTTTTTAAATTTTAAATTTTTGTATTGTATGTTTTTTACTGTTGTGAGCCCCCTGAGTCCTTCGGGAGATAGGGCAGCATATAAATCCCATTAATAAATAATAAATAAATAAATAATAATGGAATGAAGGGTAAACTAGAACAGAGAATAACATAGAACAGGGGTGTCAAACTCAAGGCCCGTGGGCCGGAAGCGGCCCATGAAGTGCTTAGATCTGGCCCACTGGGCCAGACTGGAAATAGCAAAGGACCGACGCATGGTGCCTCTGCTAGCAAAAATGGGGTGTGGGCAGGGGGGGCGCACATACACACCTGCAACTGCTTTTGGCCTCCAGAGTCCTCCAGGAGGCTGTCCAGCCCAAAATGGGGCCTCCTGAGTGCTCCAGCAGGCCATCCTTGACTCGGAAGGTTATAAAAGGGAGGAAAAGTAAAGTATTAACCTTTCAGGATTGCAGGATTCTGCTACTGTAACCTATGTCAACGATTTTGTAGTTCTAGTGTTCCTATGGAGTCAGTTCCTTGGTCTGGTCTCTCTCTCTCATAAGGTGATCAAGTAGATCAAGTAAGTATTAAAAAAACAGAATCACAGAAATGTACTCCTCCCTATTTTATAAGTTTATAAAGCTATGTCTGCGGCAGTCCTGTGTCATGCCCACTATGGCCATGCCCCCATTGGCCCTCCAAGGTCAAATCCAATCCTGATGTGGCCCTCAATGAAATTGAGTTTGACACCCCTGACATAGAATAACAAGGCTGGAAGGGACCTTAGAATTCCCTGCTCAAGCATAAGACCCTATATCACTTCAGACAAATGGTTGTCTAATCTTTTCTTGAAAACCTCCAGGGATGGGGCACCCATAACTTCTGAAGGGAAGCTGTCCTATTGATTAATTGGGCTAACCATCAGAAAATTTCCATCTTGGTTGCTCTTCTCTACACTCTTTCTAGAGTCACCAGAGTTTCTGGTGGCCCATGGGCCAGATATATCACGTGCAGGCCATGCCCACTCTGGCTCCGCAAAGGCAAAAAACATTGTGATACATCACAATCCAGCCTGTGACACAATCAGGTTTGACACCCGTGTTCTAGAGTCTCAAAATCTTTATATTGTGGTGACCAAAACTGATGCAGTATTTCAACTGTAGTATGATATAAATCAGTACTATCACATCACATGATCTTGATTCTATCCCTCTGTTGATGCAGCCTAGGACTATACTGCCTTTTTTGGCAGCTGCAGCACACTGCTGGCCCATATTTAAATGGTGGTCCATTAGGACTCTAGATTCATCTCACAGGCATTATTGTTGAGCCAGGTACCACCTATTCTATTCCTGTGCATTTGATTTGTCATGCATATGTGTAAGACCTTATTTTTCTCACCACTGAATTACAGTTTGTTGACTAAGATATGTGCTGGTTCATATAACACAATGAACAACAAAGCAATATAATTGTACAAATCCAATTAGTTAAAAGCAAATTTAGGCAGATTGTAAACACAATTGGGTTTACTACAACCCAGATTGAGGGTGGGGGAGTCCTGGATTAACCATTAGACAAAAGAAGCCTATGCTTTCCCCCCTCTAGTTATCACGCCCATAATGCTCTCATTGCCCCAATGACTTCAATTGAATCTTGGGTGATTATCCTTATCGACTGGGTTCAACTTCAATTTGCATTGTTAGAAAAACCATTTCCTTTGGCACTTTGAGTGACTAAAAATTGAACAGTTGGTTTGAAGGTGTCATCGGATATCACATTTATTTCCGTCTCATGGTATGAGTTTTTCTTCTGTTGAGTGTTTTAAAACAGCGGGCTGGGACTAGCTGGCATTTAACTCATTGGCTGATTTGTGTAATGGATCTTTAAGCTTTTTATTTTATTATTTCTATTATTGATGTTATTAGTGTTAAATAAATTTTATATTTAATATAGTTGTGGGATTTGGCTTGGGGAAAAAATCCAAATTTTGAATTAACTACAAGTTTTAAAATTAATCAACAGTCCTTATTGGAAAGCAATGTCATGTGCATTTGTATCCATAAGATGTGATTTATTTGTCCCTTAGGATCTAGGTCTATATCAGTAGCAAAGTAAAACAATTCCCTGTCAAGATTGACCAGGATTAACATGAGAAAAAACAAAAGCATAATCAATATATATTGATTTGCTGAATTTCAACTAGAAACATTTGTTTTTAAGAAGCTTCCTTATTCACTGTATTTTTTTAAAAACAATGTTTTTGATTTCCTCATTCTAACCACTACATGGATTTCCTGCTTCACCCATGATCAAGTGATATCTTATTATAGCTCCTTGCCCATTAGTGACTTTATGTGTAGAGCTCTGTCGTTATTATGGGAAAATTGTGGAGTCCTTCTTTGCTTAGCATTTTACTCTTGTTTGACCACTTGTTCCTATTTTTGCAGCACCTGACTGTTTACAAATTAAGGTCTGGTATCACATATCACTGCACAGAGAACAGAATGCAGAAGGAAACCTAAATAATAGAGAGATGCCAAGGAGGAATTGATCTAACAACTTGAAATGCCCAAGTAAACATATTTTCTTAACAGAGAAAGCTTTCATTGCCACTACTATAGCATTCATCTGAATAGTTGCATCAGTTCACAGAAACCATTACACAGTATCTTTAGTCACTTCTATTTCACACAAGCAAAGAAAATCACATTCATGATCTATATTGTAAGTAATGTGAATGTGCTCATTAACTTTCTACTAATTTGGTTAAAGCTATTCTATTGCTTTTCCCAGGATGCAACTGCATGATATAAGTTATTATTCTATCAGTTAGTCAAGTCAGTCAGGTTTTGGCATTTTTGTCCACCTATAGAATCCTTCTCTATAGTTACTGTGGTTTAATAATGCAAGGATGTAAGCTGTTTTTTCCATGGTGGTTCCACTGCCAGTGAGGACGGATGGCTCATGACTCTAGATTATGGTGATAGTGTAGAAGACGTGACCCTTGACTTCCTGGCAATGACCAAGCATGCTTGGTGGAATTGCATTTGGATTGCTCTTAGCTGTTTTGCTAACCTGCAACACCCCAGCCTTCAATGCCACAGCTGCTGTCTGCTGAAAAGACTCAAGAAGGCTGACTCAAGAAGACTCAAGAAGGACCCAAGATTGTTGGGGGCAATAAGCTGACTTTGTAAAGATGCTGCTTGCGGGGGCCAAAAAGCCCTAGTAATAAGTAGGCATATACAATGTAATGAAGGCTATTGCTGAGCGCATTGGGTTGTGCTCCAAAAAATTGTAAGCTGCCCCGAGTCTCCGGAGAAGGGCGGCATATAAATGCGAATTTTTTAAAAAATCTGCAGAGAATCTGAACTCCATCTACAACTGAGATTTCCCCTCTTTCCCCAGGCTGAGTTTCCAGTCCAATGACGGATTTCCCCTCCCTTCTGTCCACTGGGGGATAGCAGGAACTGAGTTAAATTCGTTCAGTATATGAACTCTGTTCCTGCAACCCAACCTAAGATTTTCTCCCTGTGGATGAAGGGAAAGGGAACAATGGGCTACAATGTCAGTTTTGATTCCCTACTGTTTTCTTGGCACAATTGTAGAAGTGATTTGCCATTGCCTCTTTCCTAGGGCTGAGATTTAGTGACTGGGCCAAGGTCACCCAGCTGGCTAAGGGATGGTTTTTAGTACAGCAGATTCATTGGTTCTTAAGTTTCCCTAAGAAATTAATAGCTACTCAGTCTTTGCTGAGCAACTTCTCACTGGATGATAATAGGATAGATTTTCAGTTCCCTGAATGCATTTTAATGACATATCAACTGGCCCCATGTCAGATTCATATGATGGACAGTGGAACTAAATATGGCATCACACTTGTCAGCTGAAACAGCTGTTCACCAAACTTAGAATGGGAAAAGCCCTTACAGTCATTCAATTCTACCATTTTAACTTCGTAAATGCTAACCAGAAATGCAATCTGTACATGTACTTCATTGCTTCTCACACATAATATGAGGCCACGAGAATCTTGCTTCAATCTCTTTAAGGAAAAAATGGTTTCTTTATATGCGGCCTTTACCCAGTTAAATATATATTTTAATATGCAGCTGATATGGAACTTATGATTTCTCTGTACTTTCAGATGAATTGGGATGAAGGGATTGTCACTCCTTTGAAAAGACCCAAGTTTTCAAATTATTTCTACTGATTAACCCATTTTTAAAATGTTAAAATGTAATATTTAATTCAAAACATAGTTTTTGTAGCAGATTACAAAATTATTTGCCTTTTCAAAAGACAAAGAAATTGCAATAAAAATGATCGATTTAAACCATACATTACATATGAAACAGTTTCATATGGAGATCAATAATGCTCATGAAAATGTTCATTTGACCCACAATAAAAACAAACCAGGGTGTTTATTTAGACAAAGCCAGGTACAGCATTTTGAAATAGCAACGCTGGTTTGGAAATACCCCTGGATGTCCAATCCAGCTAAAAGTTTCTGACAAATGAATGGAAGGCAATCACTCTCTCTTAGCTCTAGGAAACAATGGCAAACCACTTCCAAAAAACCTTGCCAGGAAAACTGAAAGGATTTGTCCAGTCAGCTACTCGGAATCAAGACTGACTCAAAGGAAACCCCCACCCCACAAAAGGGGGGTGGCAAAGAAGAACAGAAAATTTTATGAAGCCTGAGGCCTCTCTTTAGAATTCTAATGTTATATTATTATTGAGCAGTTGGAGCTGGTCAAATGACCCCAAAGGGCATCTTTTTACTTGTAACACTTCAGTCTTAATATTTGTGGGAGCTGAACAATCAGTTTTTATTTCTTGTAGCAGTTTTATCTTCAATTCTCAAAAAAAGGCACTTAATGGATAGGACAGTGCTGGCATTTGAAATCTTTAATGATGGCAGTAGCATCTTGTTAAGTTCTCTATTGACAGTATTGGTGATGTTCTGATATCATAGTACGCATTCTTCCCTTCTTCATACTATCTGGTGAAGTGGTGCCAGCAGAGAAATTTTCAGCATGATGCTATGAGGTATATATAGGTTTGCCTAACTGTTGGGAGTACAGGATGGGGAATCTCATTTAATCCAGAGCTACAGGTGGATAAAATGCCAAATCCAGTGTAAACATCTGGCTGAATGTGCAACCAAGCATAACTACCTTGACATGTTTGGTAGACTTGCATGCTTTTAGGAAAATGAGAGCTATGCCAGAGGTTCAGCCA
This sequence comes from Naja naja, assembly GCA_009733165.1. Lineage (NCBI taxonomy): Eukaryota > Metazoa > Chordata > Lepidosauria > Squamata > Elapidae > Naja > Naja naja. The sequence continues at coordinate 68,052,450 of CM019149.1, forward strand.
TGCTGAATAAATCTCACCAGAGGAGCCAGCAAAGAGTGTCTCTCCTGTAAGCAATATGGTGAGGTATAACTTACAGACTCCTATACTGGATCAGTTGTCATCTGTTAAACAAGGACTGCTCTAGATATTGAAGTTACTGAATGTCTGATGACAATTGGACTACAGAACTTTGGACTACTGGCTCCTGAGGAACTACTGGAAGAAAAATTGCATATCTATTGATAAATATACAAAGAAATCAATATTTTCTATTATAAATCAAGTCCAGAGAGAAAAGAGAGTATCTGAAAATAATGCCCCAGTTTCAGAAAGAACATCATCCAATATCAGAAACAACAGAATACAGGCTAGCAGATCAACTTTGATTAATAATACAAAACAAAGTATTCACAGAAGTAGAATTGGAAGAACGGTGAAGGTATACCCAGAGCAAAGAAATTAAAGTTGTGTCAGAAAGAGTTAAACCATAGAGAAGGAATTGGTAGTAGAAGAAGCCAGTATTGCTACTGAACTGTTTGCATTCTCAAACCCAGTAGATTCTTTTCTACCTTCTCTTCAAAAAGAATGAAATCCTCTAACTGAAAAACAAGACAAATTGAAATGACGACTAACTGAGAATCTAAAAAAAAAAAGAATAAGATTGTCTGTATTTTAGTTTATTACAAAAGAAGAGTGCAAGTATTAAAAGATGGCACTATTGTAATAAAATCTGGACAGCAGACAACGTAGTACCTGGAGATAGCAGAATGCAATAGAAAGAACTGGAGAAAATCACAAAATATAAAGACCTGCAGATAAAAGTAGAATTATTGTGATAAAAGAAAGCAAAATTAGTACCAACAGTAATATGCACTTTGGGTATAATTTCAAAAATATTTGGAACACCATTTGAATACTGTTGGCATTGACAAAATCATGATCAGTCAGTTGCAGAAGGCAGCTTTATGTGGAACAGCTTACATCCTTGCATTATTAAACCACAGTATCTATACAGAAGGATTCTATAGGTGGACAAAAATGCCAAAACCAGTCTAAAAACCTGACTGACTTGACTAACTGATAGAATAATAACTTATATCATGCAGTTGCATCCTGGGAAAAGCAATAGAATAGCTTTAACCAAATTAGTAGAAAGTTAATGAGCACATTCACATTACTTACGATATAGATCATGAATGTGATTTTCTTTGCTTGTGTGAAATAGAAGTGACTAAAGATACTGTGTAATGGTTTCTGTGAACTGATGCAACTATTCAGATGAATGCTATAGTAGTGGCAATGAAAGCTTTCTGTTAAGAAAATATGTTTTCTTGGGCATTTGAGTTGTTAGATCAATTCCTCCTTGGCATCTCTCTATTATTTAGGTTTCCTTCTGCATTCTGTTCTCTGTGCAATGATATGTGATACCAGACCTTAATTTGCAAACAGTCAGGTGCTGTAAAAATAGGAACAGGTGGTCAAACAAGAGTAAAATGCTAAGCAAAGAAGGACTTCACAAATTTCCCATAATAACGACAGAGCTCTACACATAAAGTCACTAATGGGCAAGGAGCTATAATAAAATATCACTTGATCACGGGTGAAGCAGGAAATCCATGTAGTGGTTAGAATGAGGAAATCAAAAACATTGTTTTTAAAAAAATACAGTGAATAAGGAAGCTTCTTAAAAACAAATGTTTCTAGTTGAAATTCAGCAAATCAATATATATTGATTATGCTTTTGTTTTTTCTCATGTTAATCCTGGTCAATCTTGACAGGGAATTGTTTTACTTTGCTACTGATATAGACCTAGATCCTAAGGGACAAATAAATCACATCTTATGGATACAAATGCACCTGACATCGCTTTCCAATAAGGACTGTTGATTAATTTTAAAACTTGTAGTTAAACAAGGGTCTGATAATTATGCATGTATCTATATACCTCTACTTGATATTTGTGTTATTCGTATCTTAAGAAATGACTTAAGAAAGCTTAATCAATAGAAATAGGAAAGGACAGGTCTACAAGTTATATCCAATTGAATTACAAATTGAGTTTGTAAGCCCAATGAAGTCAATGAGATATTGGTCATGAATTAAATAAATTCAGTGGACCTGGTCATTATATAAATATTTTAGATCTGGATTAATCTACTAAAAGAAAACTACACACATATCCAAAAATATAAACTCCAAGGATAATCACACAGATCCGGAAGCATCTACAATGATCAATATCCTTTATAAAGCACAACCAAATGCCTCAAAACTAAACGCAACTTCCATACAAGTCATCACAAGAGACAGGAGATGTAGCAAAGTCCTCAAATTAGAGAGAATACCTGCCTGGAATGACCTGCAAAGCTTAGCTAATAAAATTCTGCTGCCCAAGGGTAGATTCATTATGTTTTTTCAAAGGAGCATCCAAATTTGCTCATATTATCTGATTTTTCAGTCATTGCACCTATTGTTTTCTCTCCAAATGAAAAATAAGCCGGTAGGGCTTCAGGCAGGAGTTTTTCCTACTAGGGAATTGAATATTCTGTTAAGCAAGTTCACCCTTGACAACTGCCTGGCATGGGAATTCCATGATAAATAAGTGAGTTGACTCCTTGCCATTTCATGATCAACTGTTTACTGTCTTTTGAAAAGAACCAGATGACTTCAAGGGGCAGAAAGAAATGTTTTGATAAAATGTTCTGTTTCGTGTCATCATCGCCTGAGGTCATTACAAGATGTTAGCTGCCATAGCTCAGCAAATGTCCTGTCTGCATGCTTAGAAATCCAGTCATTCATTACCAGATGGCTCCACTCCTCCTGTTTGGATAGTCCCGGGGATGACTGTAAACGATACCATTTCCTAGTGGAACTGAGAAAGTGTAGCCTCTCTGAGGACTTCAGGCAGGCACAAGGGAAAGTCACCAGTCAGAAAACGTTTCCAATTCCTCACTAGTTGCTAAAGGGCACTTATAATTGCTTGCGTCTCCTGGGTCTCTTGTCTAGGATTGCCTTCTATTGACTTAAATCCTACGCTTACTTTAAGGAACACTCCATTATAAAAATATCTGGTGCATTTTTTAAACCTAGGCAAAATGAGAAGACAATTCCATTTCTTTTCTGGGGCCCTTTATTAGATTTTGTTTTCAATTTCCTTTTTCTTTGTAGATTTACCCTTTATTTCCCACTCCATTATTTTTTAAAAAAATATTACCAGAAAGGATTGGAAAATGAAGCTTTGTTTCCCCTGTAGCCCAGTATAATGTGCAAGAATTCTCTTTTAGATTAGCATAATTATGATTAAGAATCTTGTTATCATCATTAAGATTATATTTACATAAATATATAATAAAAACTGTAAACAATTTTATATTTATATAATAAATTGCAAGCACTTTTTAATGATCCAGGTGTGAACAAGTTTTCCAGGTCAGGAGGCTGAAGCTGTAATTTCCCCAGTGGATAGCGAGTTTCAAGAATCTGACTGCGGAAGTCTAGAAAAAAACAGAGGGAATCTTTAGGCCCATTTGTGGTGATTCTTTGTTGTGAGGCTTTGAGGAGTTTTAAGGGTGGAATGAGGGAGGTATAAGGTTAGCATGTTTAACTTAAATATCAGATCCAATCATTTCAGCAGCATGATCTGCAGGTGCTTTGGTATGTATAGGAATACATTTTATACAAGTAGACCTGGACTTATGACTACAGTTGCTCCCAAAATTTCTGTTGCTAAATGAGGTATTTGTTAAGTGAGCTTTGCCCCATTTTATGACCCTTCTTAAATGAGTTTTGCCCCACTTTATGACCTTTCTTGCCAAAGTGATTAAGTTGAATCACTACATTTGTTAAGTTAGTCTCATGGTTGTTAAGCAAGTCTGGCTTCCCCATTGACTTTGCTTGTCAGAAGGTCTCAAAAGGGGATGTAATGCCCCTGTTGGAGTCTGATTCTGAAGAGGAAGATGAACAGCAGTCAGGGAGAGGGAGAATGACTCCGTTGGCTGTGGAGGAAACTGGGGAAGGCTGGGCAGAGCAGGGAGAGGTAGAACAAGGAAGAGGGGGTTCAGAGGAAGACCAAGGCCCACCCCCCTCTTCATCCTAGGGCATGCAGGGAACAATGGAGAAGAGAACAACATGGGTTGCATGGCTTACGAGGGAGGAAAGGGCTCTGATTCCCTTCACAAGGCACACCTGGGAAGGGAGTTTAAAGGAGAACCAATTGGGAAGGGCATTTGTCGGGAACAAACATTGAGTTTATCTAATGTTGGCTACTGTTATCTTGGTTCCTGGCATCCTCCCAACTGGTCAGATACTTCTGGAATTCCTTATCTTGCCCTGCCAGATTTATTACCTTATCTTGCTTTGTTGGGTTTATAGTTTCAAGTTTTCTGTTTATACCATTTTGGATTGAAATATCTGCAGCCAAAGGCAGTTGCAGGTTCCTGGGAGAGTTTTTCTCCAGACCAGAAGATCACTGGGACACTGAGGACAAAGTTGGAGCTAATAAAAGTACCTCTACTTATTATCTGGCTGGGTTGCCTTTGTGCCATGCCCCGAGTCATCACAGGGGATCACTTGATCCCCACAGGACACTGCAACCTTCATAAATATGAGTCAGTTGCCAAGCATCTGAATTTTTATCATGTGACCACGGGGATGCTGCAACATTTATAAGTGTGAAAAACAGTCTTAAGTCATTTGTTTCAGTGCTGTTGTAACTTTGAACGGCCACTAAACAAATTGTTGTAAGTCAAGGACTACCTGTATATAAACTCTGTTACTCTACAGTGTATTGGGTCTGATTCCATGACTGTCACTGGTGAAGTAGAGTTCACTTGATAATCTGGTGCTGTCTTAGCAGCACTCAACTTCATATATGAATATATCTTCCCCATGCAGTATCTGGTACATGATGAAGTACATTTCAGCAATTGGTCCAGAATAGGTAAGAAACAAGCTTCAAATCATACTGGAAGAAGTACAACAGACAGACAATCAAGGGCTAGTCTTCCTGTTCACATTTCAAGTAGGGCAGTGCTTCTGAGAAAGGTAGGATTACTAACAATTAACATAGGAATAACAAATGCAATACAGTGCATGCCTTTCTTTAATTAAATCCAACTAGCAAAATTGTGGGGCAGACTTTGGGAATATACCCAGAGATTTCTCTCTCTGCTTGGTCAGCAGGCATCCCCAAAACTGGGCCATTCCTAACATCATTACGATCATTAACTCAGCAACTTTGTTGCTCTGTGGCCAAGATGAAACTGGGAAGAGCATAAAGGCTATGTGAGAAGCTACGTCATGTCAGCAAAGATTGGGCAAGGCAGCTGGCATGCACAAGTGGTTTTACAAACAGACCCAGCAGGTAGAAAAGGGCTATACAGTATTGTGTTTCTCCTTCATCAAGGGGAATTCAAGAGGCACTTAACTCATTCATATTGATAAAGCACATGTTGTTCCTCATGGAAGAGGCTTAAGAGATGGCATTATTAATATCATTGTCATAACCATCATCATCACAATTTATAAGACCACCCATCTTTCTATGATGACTCTGAATAGCGAGCAGTAATAAAGCAATAATAACAATCCAAAATAATTAAAACCCATTACAATAACAATAAAGATACATTATGTCACTGCTGGAAAAAAAAATCCTTACCGCCTATACAGTATACCAGTAAAATTCTCATGCATCACAGGGCAAAACCTTTTCAACCAAGGTACCTCAAATGAGCTAATAACAGAATGCTGGGGCCCATTACTGCTGAGAGAATGAAATTTGGGGAAGTTGTGGCTACTTCAGCACTAGTGGGCTGCTGGTGCTCCAGCACAACTGCTGTACTGCCATGGTCTTATGATCCTCGTTTACAACTTCCTCATCCATTTGCACAATATCTACCACTCCCTCCCCCAACCAGCAGCAGCTACGGACCTGCCAGCTGGGAAGAGAAGGGAAGTGGAGGGAATTAAAGGGAAGGGAAGGGAAGAGGGGGAAAATTCCAGTGCTTACTGCCGGCTTCCCACCAGGAAACTCAATGGGAAAGCTGGCAGGAAGTTGGAAGTCACTCCTGCTCCCACAGATTTATTTGCCCACCAGTAGCCATTTTGTTTCTCTGTTTAGGTAAGAAACTATTTTTGAAACAATGGTTAGGAGTTGTCTAGCCATATAGAGATAGCAACAGCCAACCAATAGGCTCACTTATTCACATGGCCCCAGGGAGGAAAAAGTCACACCTTCAGTGCCTTGCAGAAGACCAACAGGATTGGAGTTCATCCACATTTTTGGGGAAGGATGCTGATCCAAGGACAGGTGCAATGCCAGAGAAGGTGCAGAGGATAGAGAGCTTATTATGAATTAATAACCTCCCTGTCCTCTACATTGCTAAATAATACTACCCCACAGTCCAAGATATGGTTCAACATGGTAATATACAGGTTGAACAATAATTAAAAAATGAAATAATTGTTATGACCCAGGTGGTCAACACAAGACAAGCTTCTAGAGAGTTCTTCATTTTTCTTAAAAAATGTTCCAGCCGATGGCCCTCCAACGACAGGTAAGGCTCCACTCCCATACTACCATAAAGGCAGCCACCCACAGTCTCCCAAACACAGCCCCTGTAGTACAAAGAAAGCCACAGAGTAGGAGTAGGACAAGAAAGAGGACCCAGACAAGAAGCAATTCCAAAGGCATACTGAAGCAAAGGTCAAATTCAGGCCACAAGAGATGGGCTAGATCCAAAACAAAATGTGAAGAGCAATCTTCCAAGCAAGGCAAGGCAAACAGCAACAGGCACAAGTCAAAGCCGGGGCAGTGAAAGCCAAAGCAAACAATTGTTCCTGGCAAAGACTAACTCCCCATGGCTTCTCCTTAAGTTACTTCCCTCCAGGTATTCCTTGTGAGGAGGAGTAGCCTTGCAACCCTTCTCTGGGCCTGCCTATGCTCCACTCTCCTTGCCATTGGATCGAGTAGACAGCTGTTGCTCATCAGAGGAGATTGGTGCCTATCAGCCTCACTGCCGATCAGCAGCCATTCCTCCCCTGTATCTGTGCAGGCAGGCAGCTCTCCATTTGGCTGACCACCTCCCCCAATGCCTAAGGGACCCAAGGCAGCATCGTCCTCAGCCCCTGGTGTGCCTTCCCTGTCAGACAGTCCCAGTTCTAATTCCAACTCCTCCTCCTCCTCCGAACTGGGCTCTGATGGGGCCATGACAATAATGTGATATGATGCCAGTTAAATCTATTCTATATATCTCTGGATCACTTTTTCCAAAGCAATATAGATGGCTATAGTACTGGCTTTTCCACAAACTGAGATTTATTATGGGTAATAATGGTTGTGCCATTATCAACAGACTGTGACTTAAACTGCTGAAGCAGTTGCTTTGATGTTAGCAACCTTTGCATCTCTACAGATTAAAAAAAGCTTAGTGAAGGAAAAGAGTAACTTTCTTTTAATTTGCAACTGCACTTATTTAGGGCAGCTACTGCTGAAACATTGTAATGCAGGAGATCAGCCAAAGTTCAATAAATAACATGTTGCTTTGCAGTGCAGGTCAATGAAAACTCAAGTCCTTGAAAACATTTCAAAGTTTGTTCGCTGAAATTATTGCTCCTCTCATTTCAACTTGGACAATAATTTATTTTCCTTCTTGAATAATATAAGCAGTGGAAATTTAATAAAGCAATGGAGCAAATGCTTGTTTTAGAAGTTGTAAAACTATTTTATTTATTTATTTGTTTGTTTGTTTGTCAGTAAGTATTAGATAACAGGTATAAGTATAAGCATGGTTATGAATACATGAAATGGATACAAATAAAAAAGAAACAATAGGATAGGGACGGTAGGCACGTTGGTGCACTTATGCATGCCCCCTACAGACCTCTTAGGAAAGGGGTGAGGTCAATAGTAGACAGTCTAACATTAAGGTTTTTGGGGTTTGCCGCATGCGGGGGCCAAAAAGCCCTAGTAATAAGCAGGCATATACAATGGAATGAAGGCTATTGCTGAGCACATTGGATTGTGTCCCAAAAATTGTAAGCCACCCTGAGTCTTCGGAGAAGGGCGGCATATAAATGTAATTAAAAAAAAAAGAAACCACAGAGTCAGGTAGAGTATTCCAGACTCTTTTGGAAAGTTCATAGGAATCTAAAATAATTAATACTGAAGGATTAATTTATCTATCTATCATCTAGCTAGCTAGCTTTCATATCTAATGTATATCTAATGTAATTTTGCCTTTCTTATTCTTCTACCTTATTCTCAAGAATCTTCTCTGTTAAGTTTGCATGAAGAGTCAGGCGCGAAGAGCTTCAGTGAAGAGTTTATTAAGTGACTACAGCTCGAATGGACCCAACTTGGCTGGGCTACGGCTGCTTCTTATAGCCAGCAGCCGTAGCTGCCAGCCAATGGGAGTGCAGGGTTTTTCCCACACTATTTAAACCAATCCCATTTAACATTTTACAAGAACAGTTCAAATAAACCAATAACATTTAAACCTACATACATAACACCCCTCCCCACTAGGTTCAGTCCATACCAAACCCCAACCTATCTAATGTATTCCTTTAAATAGGTGGGGCTCTTGCGTGTACGTTGAGACCTTCGTGCTTCAGAAGTTTTTACATTCTCACCCAGTGAGAGAGGAAATGTGTCTGCTGACATTTCCCCATTGGGACTCCCTGTGAAAGGAGACCCTGTTTGACTGTTAGAATCTGGTCTCTCCTCCCAACACATCTCCAGCCCAATATCAGCTCCCAAGTCATGTAGTGATGTACAATCTTCCACTTCTAAGGATGGATTTTGGCATTGTGACAGGTTTTGGGATGGTTCCTGTCGTAATGGCTCGTTACACATGGGGTTGATTCTTGCTTGCTGATTTTCCTCCTGTTCCTCCCCTTCCCCCCTAGAATTGACATCAGGTGAGGGAACTAGAGAGAGACAAGGGCGATGTTCCTGAGAAAACCTGGATCTAAGTTGATCAATGTGCCTGCTCCAGAGGAGTCCATCCTCTGTTTGTACCCTGTAAGAATGAGGGCCTGTGATCTGAGTTATTGCAGCAGGAATCCACAAAGGTTCACCTATGAGGTTCTTAGCATAAACAGAATCACCCACACTGAATGTACGAACTTTGGAAGTGGAATCCAGTGGTGCGTTGGGTGCATAAGTGGGATGAAGGTGGTCAAGGGAAGACCTAAGTTTCCTACCCATCAACAACTCTGCTGGGGATAAGTTATTAGATGGGCTAGGAGTGATGTGCTGAACACTAAGAAGTTTTTCAACTTTCTCAGTGATGTCCCCAGGACCCAGTTGCTGAAGCTTCTCTTTGGTAAAAACGACCATGCGTTCAGCCCGGCCGTTAGCCGAAGGGTGCCCAGGAACAGTAAGGGCATGTCTGATACCCTGTTGTGCTAGATAGGATTCAAAGAGATTAGATGTAAATTGAGGGCCATTGTCAGAGACAAGAACATCAGGTAACCCGTGGGTTACAAACAATTTTCTGAGCTGCTTGATGACAGCATCAGTTGTGGTGAATGTCATGGGAAACACCTCTAGCCATTTGGAATATGCATCTACTATAATAAGAAAGGTGTGCCCTCTAGTAGGACCTGCGAAATCAATGTGAATCCTAGACCATGGGCCCCTAGGACATTCCCATTCCTGTGTGGGGGTGTGAGATGGTGCAGGCCTGACTACCTGGCAATTGGGACAAGATGCAACCCAGTTTTCAACCATTTTGTCAATACCTGGCCACCATACATAACTCCTGGCCAATCCCTTCATCCTTACAATACCAGGATGACCCTCATGTAACATTTCCAAAACCTCTCTTTGCAGTTTTGCAGGAATAACCACCCTGTTACCCCACAAAATACATCCTCTTAATACAGATAATTCAGTTTGCCTGGACTTAAAAGGTTGGGCAAAGTGAGGTAGATCTTGAAGAGGCCAACCTTTCTTAATCCAGCCTATAACAGGAGCCAACACAGTGTCTTTGCAGTCTCTCTGGCAATTTCAGCAGCATGAACTGGAAGCTTGGCAACAGTTTCTAGGAAAAAGGTGTGTGTTTCAGGTTCAAAGTCCTCCTTGTGGCAAGGAAGTGGGCAACGACTCAGTGCATCAGCATGTCCAATGTCCTTGCCAGGCCTGTGAATCAGTTTGTATGAATAAGCTGCAAGAAATTCAGTCCACCGCAGCATTCTTGGTGACAGGATAGTAGGTGTAGGCTTGTCTTCTGCCACAATGCCTAACAAGGGTTTGTGATCTGTAACAATGGTAAATGTTCTGCCATACAGATATTCATGAAATTTCTTAACAGCTGCAACAACTGCCAATGCCTCTTTATCCAATTGGCTGTAATTCCTCTCTGCTTTGGTCAGAGTGCGAGAGTAAAATGCAATAGGGGCTTCTCTCCCACTGGGAAGCCTGTGGCTCAACCCCCCACTCCAAAAGGGGATGCATCACAAGTCAGTACAACAGGCAAATTCTCAGAGAACTGTATCAGTACAGCATCAGACGTGATTAGTCTCTTAATACTGTTAAATGCTGATTGTTCCTTCCTCCCCAGACCCAAACAGACTTCTTATCCAGTAATCTGTGCAAAGGTTCAGCAATGGTTGCCTTTTGAGGTAGGAACATGTGGTAAAAGTTAATAAGTCCAAGGAAAGCTTGCAAATCTGTTTTGCATTTAGGTTTAGGGGCTTCTTTGATTGCTTTAACCTTGGCATCAGTAGGGTGGATACCATGCTTGTCAATCATGTAGCCCAGGAACTCAACCCTGTCAGTCTTAAGTGTGCATTTTTCTTCCTTGACTTTTAACCCCACTTTCCTGAATCTGGTAAGGTCTTCTCTGAGTCTTTCTTGTAACTGAGTGTCATTTTCAGCAGAGATTAACACATCATCAAAGTAAGGCATTACCCCTGGCAGTCCTTGGAGCATTCTTTCCATAAGGCTTTGAAAGATGCCTGGTGCCACGCTTACTCCAAATTGTAACTTTACATTTGAAGGCACCTCTATGAGTCACAATGGTTTGGGCCTCTGCAGTGGCATCATCAACTGTTAGTTGTTGATATGCCTGGGCCAAGTCCAATTTGGCAAAGACTGTACCCCTGCCGAGTGAATGTAACAGATGATGCACAACTGGAACTGGATATGCGCTCTGCTGCAGCACATGGTTCAGTGTCCCCTTATAGTCTCCACAAATTCTTACTGACCCATCAGCCTTGACTGTGTGTGACTATGGGTGTCTCCCATCTGGAGTGGTCAGTAGGCTCTAAAACCCCTTGAGCAATTAACTTGTCTAATTGTGCATCAATTTTTTCCTTTAAAGCAAATGGAACCCTCCTGGGCTTTAAACGAATTGGGGGCACCTTGGGATCTAGGTTGAAAGTGATAGGGGTCCCCATATACTTGCCCAATCCTTCGCTGAAGACCTCTGGAAACTCAGACTTCAAGGCCTCCTCCCATTCAGAGTTGCTCACGTGATTGATGCCAGTCACCTCGATGCCTAGTGGCTTGAACCACTCAAGTCCCAGCAAGCTTGGGCGATCCTTGTTCACGATGGTAAGGGGTGTTTGGTTTGTGCCCCATCTTTTCAATGTAATTGTTGGGCTTAAATTCCTTCTCAGGGAATTTCTTCCTACTAGGTGGAGTTCTGGATGATTTGCAGACTCTTGCTAGGTGATCCCTTTTCTCACAACTTAGGCAGATGGTGTCTAAAAACTTGCATTCAGTGTGGGGGTGACCCCCCCCACAGCCTCTGCAATAAAATTCTTGCCTCTTTTTCCCAGGGTCCTTCCTTTTCTTCTCCATTCTGAGTCTATAAATTCCTTCCTCCACCTCACTGCAATCTGAATCAGAGTCTATTTGCTCGCAATGGGTTGTTGTGGATTTTTCCACATCAGAATGGCTTGAGGCCCTGTTAATTTTCTTCATGGCTGCTGCTGAGGACTTGGTGGCTTCCACTGAAACAGCTTCCTCTATGGCCTCCTTAAACGTGATCTTAGGTTTCATTAGTAGTTTGCTCTGTAAGACCTTATCTTTGAGGCCTAGAACAAACGATCACGCATGGCCTCTTCTAAGTTGGTAAACTCACAAGCACCCCCAATGTCCCTTAAACTTGCCACGAAGCGTTAACATTTTCGCTTTCCCCTTGATCCCGACGGTAAAATCGTGTCTCTTAATGAGGCATGATACTTGTGGGCGAATGGGCTCTTAACAGCTTTTCTAAGTCGGGCCAGTCCATTACCTTCAAGTCTGCAGCTCCCGCCAATGCCTTCACCATCTTGAAGACTGCCGGACCGCAGGCGTGAGAAATACCGCCCTCTCCGCTTCTTCGGGGATATCGGCTGAGGTTGTTTCCTCCAAGTACATCTGGAAGGCGATCCACATACGATTCCCAGTCTTCCGCCGCCGGATGGAATGGGGCTGGGGGGGTGTTCAGTGCAGCCATCTCGCTCTTCTGCTTGTCTTCCGCGTCGTCTCTTCTTCAGGGCAATCCCATCCTCGTCGCCAGTGTTAAGTTTGCATGAAGAGTCAGATGCAAAGAGCTTCAGTGAAGAGTTTATTAAGTGACTACAGCTCGAATGGACCCAACTTGGCTGGGCTACGGCTGCTTCTTATAGCCAGCAGCCGTAGCTGCCAGCCAATGGGAGTGCAGGGTTTTTCCCGCACTATTTAAACCAATCCCATTTAACATTTTACAAGAACAGTTCAAATAAACCAGTAACATTTAAACCTACATACACAACATTCTCCAACAACAAAGTTAGAAAGAGTCAATACACGTCTTATTCTGCTTCTTCAAAATAACTTTAAGGCAATGTAAACAAGAAAGTTACTAGTATTTACAGTAAACAAGATAAAGACCCTAGATTCCTGCCTTGTTTAACCCAGGAAAAGGAAAGGGCGGTTTTATCTGGACAAATGGCAGAAGACATTTAAGCCACCTTCCTCTTTTGTTTGTACCTTCTTGATTTGAAATCATCAAAATTGTGAGAGATGGGGTGCCCATGGTGTGGGGTACTACAGTGAGGGGAAGTTTCCCAGGAAGGAAGCAGTATAGATTCAAACTCTGCCAAGGACCTTGGAATACTCATCTCTAATGATCTAAGTGCTAGAGCTCACTGTAAATACATAGCCAAAAAGGCTTTTTTTAAAAAAATTACATTTATATGCATTAAGAGTTGTTAACCTAATCTTACGTAGCTTTTTCTCTGGTAATATCACACTATTAACTAGAGCATACAAAACATTTGTTAGACCAATATTTGAATACAGCTCATCAGTCTGGAACCCACATTACGTATCTGATATTAACACAGTTGAGAAATATTTCACAAGAAGAGTTCTCCACTCCTCTACTCATTGCAGAATACCTTATGCCACCAGGCTTGAAATTCTAGACCTAGAAAACCTAGAACTAGGCCGCCTTCGGTCTGATCTAAGTATAGTATATAAAATTATATATTGCAATGTCCTACCTGTCAACGAATACTTCAGTTTCAACCATAACAATACAAGAGCACACAACAGATACAAACTCAAGGTAAACCACACCAAACTTGTTTGCAGGAAATATGACTTTAGCAACAGAGTGGTCAATGTCTGGAATACTCTACCTGACTCTGTGGTTTCTTCCGCAAACCCCCCAAACTTTAACCTTAGACTGTCTACTATTGACCTCACCCCTTTCCTAAGTGGTCTGTAGGGGGCATGTATAAGTGCACCAATGTGCCTACCGTCCCTGTCCTATTGTTTCTTTTTATTTTTCTTACATGTATCCATTTCATGTATCCATAACTATGTTATACGTATACCTGTTATCTTATAATCGCTTGACAAAATAAATAAAATAAAAATAATTTTAAAAAATCCAGAGAAAGGGTGGGGCAGAGACAAGAGGCAGCCTGGTCCAGAGATGGATAGAAGTTCAGTCACTCCTTAGAATCTCCAAGGGTACATCCATTAGGCTAAGTGTAGAAATGGTTTAGTCTGGCAAGATCCTGTCTATTATGAGTAAACAAATAAAAGAACTGAACTTTGGCTGAATTGTTACAGGTTGTTCTTGAGCTTAGTCTGACAAAAACTGTTTTATTTAAATAAATAAAAAAACCCAATAAACATTGCATGTGAAAATTCACAAACATTACCACACAAAAATGAGAAGATAAGCAGACTAGAGAACATTTATTTTTAGCCTAGCCTTCTCCTTGATTTGTTTCTGTAGAGAAATGATTAATGGTGAGGTCCTCCTGCACACTCCTGGCTTTCTGGAAGAATCTAAAAACTTGGCTCTGCCACTTGGCCTGAGTCCCTGGCATGGGCCTTCTGTGTTGTGGGGGTGGGGTGGCTGGTAGGGTAGAGAAGATACTCACCCCTAGCCCAGCCATCATCTTCGTTTTTAACTTTTAACTTTGTTCATTTTTTTCTAATTTTAATCATTTTTAGAACTTTTAAACTTTTTATTATATTGCATTGGTAAGATGGGTGGCATAGAAATAAATAAAACAAGTAAATAAATACAATTCCTAGGAAAGCCTTCTGTCACATGAGCATCTGACATCTAAATTACAGAGTACAATAGAATAGCTAAGATCTCAAGGTTCAACCTCATCAGCAAAACAAGGGGTTTAAATACCTGGAAATCTGACTGCCAAGCGTGGGAATATGTTATCTATCACCTTTGATATGAGCAGTTGTCCAGTTTCATCTTGTCTTAATATCAAATGATGGCATAATCCAGTAAACGCAAGTGGGCCAGCCTTAGCCAATTATGGCATGAGTCAGGGGATGCACTTTTATGGAAGTTTGGGTAACATTTGTTAGGCAGTCCCAAGGGACATACCAGCAGTTTCACAACAAGATTATCTCTGTTCAGTGAGTCACCAAAAAGTGCAGAACTCAACCTGCCTTGAAACACTGGTTTTCCTGCAATGTCACTTCCTGGAAATATTAACACCTCAACAGAACACTAAAAATAATCAGCTCCAATATTTGAGATAAGTCAGATTACTAAGTAAAAGCATTCAGACAGACGTGTCTCTCTCTCTCTATTTTTCTCACTTCCTCTCTCACCAAATGAAACTGGCAGTTATAAAATAAGTTTACAGAGAAGGTTGGCAAAATATTTCCTTGGATTACGAAACAACAAACTATTGTCAGTTAAAACACATTTCTACAAAATATTCCAAAAATGTTAATCTGTTTTACAGAAGATTTCTCTGAATAAGGAACTATTTAGAATTCTGTCAAACATTTTTTTTCTGCTGAAAAAGTTGTTCTCTTGGATACAATTTGTTGAAGTAGGTGAGGCTGAAGCAAGAGAGGGGTCTGAGACTCTGAGCAAAAGCAGGAATCCACTTAACTGAGATTCCCTTCCTTCTTTCTAACTCATAGAATCTGGAAAGAAAAGATTTGTTTTACAGTTTTATAATATACCCAACTAAAAAGATTGTGGGTGAGTTACGATATATAGTTTTGTAAGAAACAATGATGAAATGTCATGAGAGAGAAGTTTATGATGATAAAGAATTTCAACATCTGAGGGCAGCCTAGAGTCATCTGTCTCTGAAGTCTTTGTAACTTCAGTTGATCATCATAATCTATCTTCTACTAAAACTCTTGTCATTTACCTTTAACTGGGCAACATGATACATCCGTGGGCAATAATTTTTAAGCCAATGTATCTCAAATGGATTAATTTAATTTAATTTAATTTAATTGGATTTGTATGCCGCCCCTCTCCAAAAGGATGGGGCGGTGGCTCACAACTAAAAAATACAATCAATAAAAATTAAAAACAAATAAATCTTAGTGAAGCCCAAATAAGATCAGTTTAACCCCACCCCCAAGAGGTCAGTCCAGCCCGCCTGTTCAAACAGAAGTTTTCAGATCGTGGCGAAAAAGCAGAGATCCGGGCCCAACAGAGCCCAAGGGCAGTTGATTCCACAGACGGGAAAGCCACTACAGAGTAGGCCCTCCCGGGGTACCGTCAGCTGACACTGTCTTGTGGAGCACCCGATAAGATCAGTCTTCGCTCGCACAGGGTGATCAGCGTGCGATGTTGGCAGGAGGACGCTCCAACAAATATCCCGACCAAGCCATGAAGTACTTTGGTGTAATACCAACACCTTGAATTTATTAACTTACAGAATGCATGCCAAAATTCAAAACCCATGCCCCCAAGGGAATTAAATTTGGGGAAGTATGGCTGCTTCAGTGCTACTGGCTGTGTGTGTGGTGTACTGATGTAATCTTTATTTTCAAAGCTCCGTGACAGTTTCCCAGCCAGTCTTGGCAATCCCTCTTCTTCCCGCACCAGCAGTAGCGCTACCTGACTACAGGGAAGGGAAGGGAAGGAAGGCAGGAGAAAGAAAAGAGAGGGAAGGAGAAAGGAGGCAGGAAAGGAAGGAGGAAGGGGTGGAGGGAAGAAAAGAAGAAGCTTGTCATATTCCTGCCAGTTTCCCACAATGAAACTCAATGGGAAAGTCATCAGGAAGTCAGAAGTCACTTGCATGCTTTTTACCCACTCCCTGGCATTCTGTTCTCTGTTTAGATAAAGAAATTTGTATGTATGTAGGTTTGAATGGCAGTGGTTTATTTGAAAAACTGTTCTGTAAAATGTAAAATGGTATTCGGTTTACATAGTGGAGGGAAGAAACCCGCACTCCCATTGGAGCTGGCAGTACGGCTGCAGGCAGGATTATAAGAAGAAACCTCAAAGCCAGAAAGTCTATTCAGGAAGCTGTAGTCACTTAATAATGCTCTTTGCTGAACTCATGCGTCTGACTCTTCATGCAAACTTAACAGAAATAACTCTGAAACAATGACCCAATAGGGCACAGGTTGTTTAATAACTCTCTAAAACCTGAATAGATGGGATCACATATCCAATTGGGAGAGAATAAAGTTCAGGTTTGAATACAGTCCAGGTAAGGTCAGGGCTATGAAGGAAAACATTCCAGGAAAACATTTCTCAATTCATCCCTATGGAAGAGGCTATCAGGTAGGCACTTGGGATATAGGTGATTGCTGTTCTTTGATCCCCATCCTTCATTTCTTAGCATGATGGGATGTCCAACAGCCCATGGAAGAATGGAGCAGGAGACATACTGTGACAAAAGAGACACTTCAGCCCAGAAAATGGGGAAAGCACAAAAAAGAGAGCAACTCTGCCTTAAGTAATGGGAGAATTGCATTGACAGGTTTTCAAGAATCTGTTGCATTACCCATTAACAATGAAGACCTTTCTTGAAATCCAAATGGTTCTTGTTTTCTGACTTTTCCAGCTTTGCAGTATCTTGACGCTTATCATGAGATCCAGGGCACAGTGTGAGTATCCCAGTGCACACATGCACACAAACACGCACATTGTGATATGAGGGGTGAGTAGAAACATCTCTGTTACACAGAAGAAAACTCAGGGGATTTCTTGTAAAGCGCTAGAAAGAATTCCAAAAGCTGTTGCTTGCATGTTTCCCTATGTTTCTTCTCCTTTTGCAATCTCTTATTCTAGCAAACGTTTTCAAGCATGCAAGGGGCTGCAAAAAAGATGAGCTTCTTTTGTTTAAAAAAATGGTATTGCTCACTTGCTTCTTTTACTTTGTCCTTGCATCATTGCATGACGTGTGTATTATGTGTTGCCGGTCTTTGAGAACTGACAGTCATGTTTTCTTACCAAATAGCTTTTCTAAATCTTTCCTAAACACAGAGATGGTTTTCTAGCATGGTTTGCTGTGCAGCCACAGTGGTTGATGGGTGGGAGAAGAAGATAGATCTTGGGGATAGTGTGATGAATGTCAGCAATTTTGGAAACCAAAGGGTTTGCAGAATAGTAGAGAATTTCTCACTCAGGTTGTTTTAATGGTTGCTTTCTTGTTTTGGATCCCATAAACAGTAAGTAGAGAGCTATAATCTTGACACTGTGCAATTATTGCTATTTTTAGAACCTGGATTGTTCCATCAAAATCTTCCATTTCGTTCTGGGCATACACTTCTTGTGGTTACATAATGAACATGGACCAAAATCCTGAAGCATTATGTAAGAGAAGCGAAAAATGTCACTGGACCCCCACATGGCCAATATCATAAGCCATTGCTTTCCTCTGTCAATTTCTGAGAATGGAGAGTGTTCAGAGATAGTCATTTCTTTTAAACCTTGGAGCAGGGGTTGGATACCTCTGGCCAAATGCAATCTTTACCAGGCCTCCTTATCAAATCCTCAATTCCTCCCCGTGTTCGGTCCACTCACCAGCCCCCAAGTCCTCTTTTTTTTTTTTTGCTACCAACTGTTTTGTATAGTGCAGATGATGCACTCATTGGGGAAAGACTTAGAGAGAGAGGTTTTAAACTGATATCTTAAAGGTCTTCTCAAGCTCTCAATCCCAGAACTTCCATGGTCTACGGAAACAGCTGAGCAGTGCAGGAAGTGGACAGTAAAGGGAATTGGGGGCTAGTTATCAAGATAGAAAGAAAAAGATTGGACTGTAAAAACCAGCTAATGCACTACCAAATTTAAGGTTAAACCACTACCTCCTAATGCGCTCCCACAGACAGGGCCTCCTGGGGGTACCAGCTAAACCAGCTAAACACTGTAAGCTGGCGACCCCTAGGGGGAGGGCCTTCTCTGTGGGAGCGCCCACCCTCTGGAACCAGTTACCCCCGGAATTGCGCCTGGCCCCTGATCTCCACTCCTTCCGCTGTGACCTTAAAACATGGTTATTTTCACAATCCGGCCTGGACTGAGGTTGGGGTTTTAATTTGGAATGTTTATTTGGCTGCAATTTAATATTTTTTTGTTTTAATTTTTGTATTGTTCATTTTTATGTAGGCCGCCTGAGTCCTTCGGGGGAGAGGGTCAGCCTATAAGTCCAAATAAACTAAACTAAACTACACTAATTGACTCTGTTATCTTAGTGGCCTGGAAGGGCTACGTGTGATAAAGTACACATGGCTAGGTCAATACCTAATCAATGCCAGGACAGTTAAGTGTTTCAAGAAGTTTAATCAAAATGCAAATTGCTCACAGGAGCAGATAGAGGTAAATCCTAGAGAGACAGGAAATGCATCAACGGAACAATGGAGATGAATACTAGAAAGGGTTAGTGCTGCCTACACAGAAGACATAACCCCTATAATATTAAGGGTTTTGGTGTACAGGCAGTCCTTGACTTGTGATCACAATTGAGGCCAAAATTTCCATTGCTAAGCAAAATAGTTGTCAAATGAGTTTGCCCCATTTTACAAACTCTCTGTCAGGGTTTCCAAGTAATGAAATCCATTTAAAAGAAAAGAACAAAGTCCATCTTCCAAAACAAATTTTTTATTTAGGAAAGCATCAAATTGGCAAAGTCCATGGTAATTCGGATCTGACACAACCCGAATTACCCCACAATATTACAAGTTAGGAACAACCCCCAAAAGTCACATTCTCCAATAGAAGTAATTCAACGTTGCTTCATGTCATAAATCTCCACCTCAGGGGCCCAAGCAAGGACAGCTCGTTTCCCACGGGAAGAAAGATCACCTAGCCAAAACACTCTCTTTATCTCCACTCCTCCCCTTAGGAATATGGCAAGCCTGAAACCCTTCCCCCATGACTGCCACAGAGAAAGTAAGAAAAAGATATATACTAAGACTAACTAAATGGCTACACATATGACAATTTCTGGCTTGACATTCTCTTTCCACAGTTGTTAAGTGAATCTCTGCAGTTGTTAAGTTAGTAACATGGTTGTTAAGTGAATCTCACTTCCCCATTGACTTTGCTTATTAGAAGGTCGAAACAGTGACCTTTTGTGATCTCTATGTGATCACATCACTCCAAGACACAACTATCCTAAATACATGCCAGTTGCCACGTGTCCAAATTTTGATCAAGCTGCAACGGTCATAAGCATAAAAAATGGCCGTCAGTCACTTTTTTCAGTGCAGTTGTAACTTTGAACAATCACTAAACCAATGGTTGTAAGTCAAAGGCTCTCTGTAATCAAAACATAAATGCAATTTACACTATATTAAAGGCAGACTATTAGCTTTATTATGGCTTTTTCCCCTTCTCCATGGCACATTAAAAAGAGCTAGTTGTAAACCAGCTTTGAAAACTGATCCAAAGTTATCATAGGCTACACACATTTGGGGCCTCCAACTCTGCATCCCTGTATTATTTTTTTACTTTCATGTCCTTTTTAATTCAAGGTCCTTCCAGTTGCAAATGTGGATTCATTTTCAATATTGACTCGGATGCTTGTTTTCATAGTTGTGTAATGATTAATTTCATTTTGTGTTATTTGGAAATTATTACAGTATAAAGGTTACTTTCAGCAGGCTTTCACTCTTAAGGGCAGCCTAGAAATACTTGATTTGAAGGTGATTCAACCAAACTGGCAACTCAGCCCATTTCTCCAAATCAAATCTCTGAAGTCAAAGCATTGAATCGAATTGGATACTCTGAATTGATCTATAAACATACAAGCCAGAGTGAATGGGATCCGACAGGCATTTTGCACATGTGCCAATGCATTTTTACCAAATCAGTGTGAAAGTCTGAACAATTGAAGCAATTGTCAATCCACATGTTGAATTCGTTTGTAAATTTAAATCAAAAATCAGAATATATACAAATATATTTTTGTTCTGATCTATATTAATTTCAGAGAAATGATAAGTATTCTGATTCAGATCAGATGATTTGATTGCTTATTGTACCCTATGACTATTATTAAGTGTTGTACCTTATAGTTCTTGACTCTTGATGAATGTATCTTTTCTTTTATGTACACTGAGAGCATTTGCACCAAGACAAATTCCTTGTGTGTCCAATCACACTTGGCCAATAAATAATTCTATTCTATTGTATTCATTTGTATATCTGAATCATTCTGATTCAGATACACAAGTGCACTAAAGATCACCCTCCCTGGTGCAAAGCTATACATAGAAATGTATGACTGTAACAGCTGGGATAAGGCTGGAACTGAATAAGAAATCTTAATCAGAATTATATTGAAGAATTAAAGACAAGAATCTTCCTACTTCCATCCAAGCAGTAATAATGATAAGGTAAGAAGGCCAAGCATGGAGCTGTCAACTCACGTCATGCTCAAGAACAAAGCAGGAGAGGCCAGGCATATGGAATCAGGAGGGGGGAACCTATAATTCTTCATAAATAAAAGGATTCTTGGGAGATGAGGAATTTAAAGGGTTATCCAAAAAAAGATGAAGCAATATACACAGAACTGCTGTTGCAACTACAGAGAAAGCTTTTAAACAGAGAGATACATGATGCCTACTCATACTCTGGAATCATTATTAGCCTTTATTGTGTTTGGAGTGCTGGTATCACTCTGCTATAGCTTTCCCCAATGATGCTTTAGATATGCATGGGGGGGAGTAGTAATTTGCTCTGCGAGTTTGAGATAAAATAATGTAAGTGTGGAAATAATTTATTTATATAACCACCCATCTCATACATCTGACAATGTATGGTATACAAGATTTTTATATATATAAATCAGCAACAGCTACAGAATTCATCTAACCATCTCACCCAAATACCTGGTCTTCAGAACTTTAAAAGTTCTAAGAAACTTGGGGCTATCCAAATTTTCCAGGTGGTGATGCTTTATAGGGCAGGTCCTATCCGTAGATCCAGAGTTCAATCAAATTACTTTCTTTGATAGAAGAGACTTGGAACATGCCTTCTCTACTAGATTTGGTGGAGTGAATAGAAACAATGGCAGGAAGACAATCCTGCCAGTAGCCTAGTCCAGCAGAAATTGCGGTCCTACTGCCTGTTTCATAAGGACTTAGAGATGGAAGGGTTTTTTTTGGACATCCAGATACTGCTGAAAAGCAACTCCCAGCTAAACACCAGTGAAAGCTGCTGGGAACTGTAATTCAGCAACCTCTTAAGTCCAGAGATTCCACATCCCTGCCTTAGAGAATCAGATCAATTAAACTTAATACATGAAGAAACCAGAAGGAAGTTAGGATGGAAAGAGAGTCATTGTCTTCCTAGCAAATCCCAATAGTCCTGCACCGTGTGAGAGCACTACGTTTTATTATTTTATTTATTTTATTTTATTTTATTTGGACTTGTATGCTTCCCCCTCTCCCGAAGGACTTGGGGCGGCTCACAATTAAAATACGAACAATAAATAATTTTAAAAAACAATTAAACCCAAACAAGCCCAAACAACTAAAACCCAATTTAAAACACCTCCCCAAAAGTTAAGAGACAGGGAAAAGAGAAAGTACATAATGAATGCTTTCTGCTGAGATCTATGTACACCGTGACCCACCATATCAAAATAACTAGGTAGCTTGCCTTGGGTTCTCTGAGTCTTCTGATTACGTTGAAAATTTCTGCTTTTTTTAGCCTGTAAAATAGAGCATGGGATAAAAATTGACAAGAACCTCACTTATTTCAGTGTTATAGGTCACAAGTTTTGCACACCTATTGTGTAACACTGTAGGGTTTTTCTTTGTAACACTTGATTTAATTACTTTCAGTGAAGGAGATGAAAAACCAGGGAAGCAGATTCAAAAGCAAGGCCAGGTTTCTTCATACATGGAATCATAAACTGTAAGAGTTGAAAGGTTCTTGAAAATCATCTTCATATGGCTAGACATCTCAGTGACTTCTTATCACATTCATCAATCCACTTTCAAGTCCATTTTTATGCAAAACGTTACATAATTCAACCCTATTCATTTTATTACATCTTTTTCTGAAACTTTTTAATGCTCAACAAAATGTTTCAATAAATTACATAAATAAATAAGTTTAGTATAAACTATGTACTTTTTCATGTACAATAAAAATTTTTGTACACATTTCTTAACAACTTGCTGAGAACCTAAACTATGGTCTTCTTAATAGGATGAAACTGTTTTCGCTACCCAAATTTTCCTCATTTTCACCTTTCACAGTCTTTCTGTTAGTGTTATGCCATACACCTTCCCTGGAACACTTAACAAATTAATCTTGCTGCTGCAATTTTTTTGTTCATTTTTGCTCACTTTCCTTTGGATAAGAGACAATGACACTCTTTCAATCATCAAGCACGAGTTTAATCTTCACATACACTTTAAGCAAATTACATAGCTGCTACATAAGCAACCTGTATCTACATTTAACACCTCTCCAGTTACAACAATCACATCTTTAGCCTTACCATTTACAATGTTCTCATTGCATTTATTATTTTCATTCCATCCATTTTTTTTTTTTTTTGTATTTGGGCTACTTGTGGGAAGGGAAAGGAAATCCAGTATTTCATTTTTTTTTATAAAAGGTTTTATTTTTCAAAAACACAAACATAACAAACAAACATACAACACATAGATCCATATCAATTTCAAGTATGTCGGTCGGTCAAAAATCACAGTGCCTTCCCCTCATTATTCATACTCAATATTACAAAAGGAAAAACTATAATCATTATTATTAATCCTTTATCATATTATAATCTCTATATTGTTTTGACAGTTCTATCTATCTTTATATTCCCAAAAATATATTACCAAACTTTTTTGTCTAACCATTGATAGAACATATTCCATATCTTATAAAACTGCTTTTCTTCTTGGTCCCTAATTTCAAATGTTAATCTACTCATTTCGGCACAATCCAAAATCTTCTTAATCACTTCCTCCTGCGTAGGTGTCTTGTCATTTCTCCAGTTTTTAGCAAATACAATTCTAACGTCTGTCAGTACATTAACAATCAAATATTTCAGTTCTTTGTTAAATGTCTCTGGTACAATTCCCAACAGGAATATCTCAGGTTTCAAGTCTATATGTTGTTGTGTCATTTTTTCCAACCACATGTGGATTTTAGTCCAGTATCTTTTGGCATCAACGCAAGTCCACCACATGTGGTAGTAGGAGCCAGGTATCTGATGACATTTCCAACACTTATCCGATTTATCCTTGAACATTCTTGCAATCCTTCTCGGGATAGGTGCCACCTGTAAAACATCTTGTACAAATTTTCTTTATATGCAGTTGACATTGTCATTTTATAATTCTGATCCCACAGTGTTTGCCATCTCTCTAGATCTATCCCATAACCGAAAATTTTTCCCCAAGCAATCATTGTTTCCTTAACCTGCTCCTCTTCCATTCTAACTTCTAATAGATAACCATAAAGTTTTTTAATCATTTTTCGTTCGTGCCATCAAGATTTTATCTAATTCAGTTGGTTTTTATAAATCCCTTCAGTCCTAACATCTCATCATATCTAGATTGTATTTGCAAATATGAAAACCAATTCATTTTTATACCTTGTTCTTGTAGTGTTTGCATCGATTTGAGTTCACCTTTTCATTTAAAATTTCTCCATATCTAACTGTTTGTTCCTTCTTGTATATTATTGCATATGAAAAGCTTCAATAGTAGATACCCATAATGGAATTTGTATATAATGTTGTTTTCTAGTTTTTTCCCAATTTAAAAACAAAGCTTCTCGAACATAGTGTCTTCTAAAATATCCTTGTTTTTTTGTTCCTTATACCATAAGAAAGCATGCCACTAATAATAAATCAGACCCTCTAAAGTTAACAATCTATTATTTCTCAATGTTATCCATTCTTTCACCCACATCAGACTTGCAACTTGATAATACAATTCCCAGTTTGGTAGTGCGAATCCCCTTCTTGACCTTGCATCTTGTAATAGCTTAAATTTGATTCTTGGCTTTTTGCCCTGCCATATAAATTTGGATGTGATTTTATTTAGATCTTCAAAGTACCCTTTCCCAAGTCTAATTGGGATTGTATGAAGTAGATATAAGATTCTAGGTAGAATATTCATTTTAACTGTCGATATTCTGCCAATAAGAGATAATTGCATATTTTCCCATCTTTCAAGATCTGTCGCTATCTGCTGTTTAAGTTTTATATAATTATCTTCTTTCAAAGTACTGCATCTTGGGTTATATATATTCCCAAATATTTAACTTTATTTGCGATCTGAATCTCTAATAAATCTTCTAAATCTTTCTTGCGTTTTGCTAACATATTCTTTGTTAGGATCTTTGTTTTGTCTTTATTAATTTTTAAACCTGCCACCATTCCATAGTCTTCTATTTGTTCAGTATTTCAATAAGGCACTCTTTAAAAAAAGTCCCAGTGGAAAAGTAGGTAGCTCAGGAAAACGTAAATTTAATGTAAATTTAAACATAAATGTTTCTACCAGGTTTGGAATCAGTCAGTTTTGGCCAATTATCACATTAATACATTTTGGCCAATTATCACATTAATAAACAAAAGTTTTATCCAAATATGTGCATGCTATTTATTTTGGTTAAAGCTTGGGTTGAAAAAAAATTGATAAAATCCAGAGATTTTATCCCTTCCCTTCCTTTCCCTACCTTGGAAAGCAACATATTGTTGCTCATATCCCAGTAATGAGGGGGTACATGGAGTGTATGTATACATTGAAGATACTTAATTAATTTCATTTAAGTATAAATAAATACATTCAAATTGAGTTTTTGTTCTGTCTTTCTTTTTAATTTTTTCCTGGTATTGCCTTTGAAGCTGAATGTGATTTTCAAATGTGTCAAGCTATAAATCTTTGAATTCCCAATACAGATCATCAAAATTGATTGGGGATTCTTGGAACTGAAATCTGACATATCGAAAGAGTATCAAGCTGGGGAAATGAAACTCCATCAGCACTCAGGAATTAAGAAGAGTCAATAACAAAGCATGAATAGATGAATTATCACAGATACAAGAAACCCCCATAAGAAAACATATAATTTACTACAAAATCTAATAATCCAACCCACTACATTCAGAGTTTATAAATCTCAGATTTCTTTCCCTTAACTTTACATAATAACAGAGCCACCTTGAGGCAAGACAGGTGACAAACACATTAAACAAACAAACAAACACAACAGAATGTTCAACTCATACTTTGATAACAATTATGCCTTATCTCAGGAACTTTGATTCTAACTTTGGTAACTTCAGCCTTCATATGAGAAAGGGCCATAAAAACATCTCAGGACCCTGGAAGTGGATGGATGGGTGGATGACAGACAGAGAAGGAAATGCCAAGCTTGCTATTCATACCACTCACCAACCCTGACCACCAACACTGTCAGTGAAACCCAAACCACAAAACAAAAGACTGCTTAAACCTTTCTGCCCGGATTAAAACTTAGTCTGAAATAACTAAGTGCATCTCCAGGTAGGAAATTGCCAAATACCAGCAACTCAATCAAAACCATAGAAAATCTAAAACTGTTGGAATTGGTGGTCCTCAAAATATTTATAGTATTGACTTATGAAAACATCTGGACCCAGAGCTTTGTCTGTTTTCATTTTTTTTAATAGCTTCTGATATTTCAAAGGTGTTCCTGGTTCATGCATAAATTGTCTCTGTGTTTATGGAAGCTTACATAAAGGTTGTCTTTGTAGTAATCATCTTTTTTCCCCAATTTAGTTCTTGTTTTTTATAAAGAGTGGAACAAAATTATAAAAAGACTTTTTAATGAGGTCCGTTATTATCATGTCACCTTTTTGGATTTTCTCTATCATTTTCTTTTCTCTTCCTTTTCTCAATTTGTGTGCCAGCCATCTTCCTGGTTTATTTGCACATTCAAAATACATCTGTTTTGCATAATTCAATTTAGTTTCTCTTTCTCGGACTGTTAACAGAGGCAATTGCTGGCATAACAGTTTAATTCAATGTAAGATTTTAGAACCATTGATGTCTTTTGCAATTCCATTTTTTAATTTCTAATTTCATCTAGTATCTTTTGTATCTTTTCCCGAGATTTCTTTTCTTTAAACATTATATAAAGTAAACCCTCTTGACCACTTTAATGGCTTCCCAAACAGTCATTAAATTTTCCCTTTGTCCAAATTATTGTCAAATATTCATTTAATATCTTTTTATGTTACATTATAATGTCTCCTTTTGTAATATATCACATTATACAGCATTTGGCATTATTGTCTCTGATGGTGATGTTGAACAATGTTATAATCACTGAGGCAGAGAATGCCAGAAAATTAAAAATGGCAGCCATGACTACATAATTCAAGCTTTGCCCCTTTCTTACATGAAGTCAAGCAGCCATCATCCTGCACAATTGTAGCTGCCATCTTGACTCTTTTGATCCTCCTGCAGACATGACTGCTGAGTAGATGCAACATTAATGTTAACATTTTCCTAGTTTTGCTCTGAAAACTGTTACATAACAGTATTTTCTCCCACAAGGACTCTGCCTGACAGTTTGAATGACTCTATTTTTAGCCTCTTTGCCATGAAAACAACTTTGCTATGGTAATGAATTACTCAGATATCAAAGCTTCTTCACAAGGGGTGCTATGGAATTGAAGGCAACAGCATCACTTTGTTCAGTAGACTGTACACAAAACAATCACCGTTCAGACCCTGGAAAAGAAAAGAAGGGGGAAAACCAAAGACAGTAAAACAGGAAAGTATATTAAAGCCAAAGGGAGCCAAGGAAGATGATTTAATTGGACTTCAGAAGACAGCAAAATGCCCCCAGCCTCAAGTGCCATGCATGCAGGACATATTTTGGAATATCTCCAAGTTAGGAAAGGTTTCCTATTTTTGGTAATAATACTCTGCTTTTTAAAATTAATAGATGAACCAGCCAAATGGAAAGGTGGTCAGACCAGGCTCTCATGGGCTTCCAGCTTTTTACACTTCTGTGATAACTTCAGGTTACTGCCCACAGCACCTGTAGACTATGGGACTGAGAAGGCATTGAAGGAAGTGCTATTTTGGATGAAGTCTTGATAAAGCCCCCACCAAAGCTGCCAGAATTGCCACCTGAAGGGCAAGGCAAGGCAAAAGCTTTGCTGACCACAATGACTCTTCAGCTCCGTGTTGCTTCATTTC